>ML272568.1:4973-24130 GCA_005239495.1 Nicotiana undulata | reverse complement strand
GAGGGATTCTCTACTCTCGCCTCCCCATTGACTAAGCTGACGCAGAAAGTAGTTAAGTTTCAGTGGTCCGATGCTTGTGAAAAGAGTTTTCAAGAATTGAAGTCAAGATTGACTTCGGCGCCGGTGTTAACCTTGCCAGAAGGTTCGGAGGGATTCGTGATTTATTGTGATGCGTCGAGAGTTGGTTTGGGTGTGTGTTGATGCAGCGTGGTAAAGTTATAGCATATGCTTCAAGACAACTCAAGAATCACGAGAAGAATTATTCGACGCATGATTTGGAGCTCGCAGCGGTTGTGTTTGCATTGAAAATTTGGCGGCATTATCTTTATGGGGTCCATGTGGACGTGTTCACAGACCACATGAGCCTTCAGTACCTATTCAAACAGAAAGAGTTGAATTTAAGGCAGCGAAGGTGGTTAGAATTGCTCAAGGATTATGATATGAATATTTTTTACCATCCAGGAAAGGCGAATGTGGTAGTCAACGCTCTTAGTCGGAAATCCATGGGTAGCTTAGCACATTTAGAGGCCGGTCAGAGGCCTTTGGCTCAAGAGGTCCATCAGCTGGCCAGTCTTGGGGTCTGTCTTTCGACCTCAGATGAGGGGAATGTCGTGGTGAGAAATGGAGGGGAGTCTTTGCTTGTAACGGAAGTCAAGGAAAAGCAATTCAGAGACCCAACTTTAACACAATTAAAGGAAGCAATTTTAAATCACGAGACGTCAGCGTTTTCACTCGGCAATGATGACGGTGTCTTGCGATGTCAGGGGAGAATATGTGTACCATATGTAGATAATCTCCGGGAGAGGGTAATGGCAGAGGCTCATAACTCCAAGTATTCTATTCAGCTAGGTTCCACGAAAATGTATCACGATCTCAAGGAGATTTATTGGTGGAATGGTATGAAGAAGGGTGTAGCGGACATGGTGTCTAGATGTTCGAATTGTCAGCAAGTGAAGGCCGAGCATCAGAGGCCCGGTGGGCGGACTCAGCTTATGGATATACCGATGTGGAAATGGGAGATGATCAACATGGACTTCGTGGTAGGGTTACCTCGCACTCAGCGCAAGTTCGACTCAATTTGGGTGATAGTGGATCGACTCACGAAATCAGCTCACTTCTTGCCAGTCAAGTCCACCGATACTGCAGAACAGTACGCTCAGTTGTATATCAAGGAAATAGTCAGACTTCATGGCACTCCAGTTTCTATTATCTCGGATCGAGGGGCCCAGTTCACAGCTAACTTTTGGAGGAAATTTCAGCAAGGTCTGGGTACTCAGGTAAATCTCAGCACAGCTTTCCACCCACAGACGGACGGTCAAGCGGAGCGGACTATTCAGACGCTTGAGGATATGTTTCAGTCTTGTGTTTTCGATTTCAAAGGTAGCTGGGATGATCACTTGCCGCTTATAGAGTTTTCTTACAATAACAGCTTCGATGCTAGTATTCAGATGGCCCCATTTGAGGCATTGTACGGGAGGAGATGTAGATCTCCGATCGGATGGTTTGAGGTTGGTGAGGCAGGATTGATAGGGCCAGATCTTGTGCACCAAGCTATGGAAAAAGTTAGAGTCATTCAGGAAAGGATAAAAACTGCTCAGAGTTGTCAGAAATCCTATGCGGATGTTCATCGGAGAGATTTAGAGTTTCAAGTCGATGATTGGGTATTCTTGAAGGTGTCTCCCATGAAGGGAGTCATGCGGTTCGGAAAGAAAGGGAAATTGAGCCCAAGGTATATCGGGCCGTATCGGATCGCTCAACGGATAGGACAAGTCGCGTATAGGCTGGAATTGCCCCCTGAAATGTCATTAGTGCACCCGGTATTCCACGTGTCTATGTTGAAGAAGGTAATTGGAGATCCTTCCGCCATCGTGCCAGCTAAGACCATTGAGGTTGGTGAAGAATTGTCATATGAAGAAGTTTCGGTTGCCATTATTGATAGGTAGGTCCGTAGGTTGAGAAAGAAAGAGATCGCTTCTGTTAAAGTGCTGTGGCGGAGTTAACGAATCGAGGAGGCCACGTGGGAAGCGGAATGAAATGAAAGAAAAATGCCCTCATCTGTTTGAGCAAGTGTAGTGGTGATCGTGCGAATCATGGTTCCAAGGCAATTTGATGTTGTACTCAGACTCGTGCCAAGGCACCCTATTTGTCTTTCCTCTCCTAATTGCCTTATTGTTGTAACTTTCCCATGCGTGCTAAAACTGTGTACAAAGTTGTTAACTAGGTGGTGTGCCACCTTTAAAGCAAATAAAAAGTTTGTGAAACAAATGTGCTAAGTAAGTAATTAATAGTAGTGTAGATTGGTAAATGGTTAGAACATTTTTGTCTATGATCTATTGAGGTGATTGAACTGTATGGGGCACACTCAAGTGGCCCAAAGCTATGTGCAAATTGTATGCCACAAATTGAGTCTTATGCTAAATTGTGATGAAAAGAGGGTGAGCCATATGTATTTGTTAAGGTAATTAAATATGTGCTAGTTTTGAGGTGATGAATGGTATACCAGTTGTAGGGATAACAAAATTTGTGTAATGGTGCTTGGAAATGTGTTTCGGGGGCTCTCTGACAAGTAGATAGTCCTAATTACAAGGGAACCTCTGGCGAAATTTTCTGAAATGCCAGAGTTAGTGTATATTGGAAGGTTTGCATATCATGCTTTCAAAAACCAAATGATTCCCAAAATCCTCATTCGAGGACGAATGCTTTTTAAGGGGGGGAGAATGTGAAGACCCGTAAAATTTCTTGCTTAAAATATCGCCCGAATAAGTCCCCGAGTTGATACCTCTGGGGAAACTCTTAAATCAGACCTTGATTTTTGTAAAAATACCCCGGGATTTGAAAGAACTTAATTTTTCCAGAAATTGGGTGTTATGCGACGCACAATGTGATCGCATAACGTGTATGCGGACCGCATAGTGGTCGCATACACGGGCATATCACTATCCAACTGAAGGGGTGTTATGCGACGCACAATGCAATCGCATAACGTGTATGTGTACCGCATAGTGGTCGCATACCCGGGCAGAATGTTTTCAAAATTTGGCCCACCTGGGGGCCATTTTGCGATCCAAAATGCGAACCGCATGTCAGGAATGCGATCGCATTCCTGACCGCATATTCGACACGGTCTGTTATTTATCTAAAATTTTATACCAGACCCCAGTTTCATTTAACCCCTGCCCCCCTTTCATTTTAACAAGTTTCTGAACAAAATAGAGAGAAAGAAAAGAGAGTTCTTGAGAGAGGAAGTGGCCCTTCCATTATAGTGATTTTCAAGGTCTCTCAGGCCCGGTATTTCGAGCAATCTCCTTCTTCCCCATTCTAGCAGGTAAGGATTCCCAATCCCCTTTTATATAAATTTTCTGATTTTAAACAAAGGGAGGGTTGACATGGATTGACTCTTGAAATTAGTAACTAAGACCTTGCATGCATGTTTATTAATGGTGTTAATTTAGTAAGAGGGAGTGGGTTGGGGTAAAACTTCACAAAGATAGGGTTGGTAACCTAGTGGGTTCACATAGTGTTTGGCAAATTGCTTGAGAGAGAGTCTGAATTGCCTGCATGACTTCCAATTCTAAGTTGAATATGTTTAATTGTGAACTAGATTGATGGTACTAGTCGGTTCGGTGATTGTGAGTAAAAGTTGAAAAGGGAAACTCGACTCCAAGTATGTATGGCTAATTTTAACCCTTGTAGAATCTCATCGTTGCTGTTCGAGCATATGGTATGTGTACCTTGTTTGAGATTATGTGAACTGATTGTTCTAATTTGTTGAGAGGTAAGAATCTATTCTCTGATTGTCTTAGTTAATTTCCACATACCCCGTTCTATGTGAAAGTTGTAAAATGGTGATTCCTTGTGCTTACTCTATCGCGTGCAAGGCTTGTTAACTGTCGAACACCCCGGTATGAAAGGATGTACTACCAAACTAAAGAAATGATAACGAATCTAATTGTCGAATGTATCTAAGTGCTAAATGTTGTGTAGTAAATAATGGAAAGGAAACGTGGATAACTAATAGAACTGTATGTTGTCGGCATTCTGTATATGATTCACTGTTGGATAAAGATTTTCTGTGGCCGTGATTATTCGGATGTTATGAATGATTGTCCTTGATAATGAGAATCTTTGTGATTTACTCGTTGGGTGATATGAACTTATGTTCTTCGTGATGAAGATCCTTGTGATTAAAGTGGTGGTGATTGTTAATTGTCCGGTGGGATCGGGTTGCACGCCGCAACACAGAGTAATAAGGGTGGACAAGGCAATAAGGGTGAGAGAAGGGGATAAGGGTGGTCGAGGTAATAAGGGTGGACGAGGTAATAAGGATGGAATGTGATCATTATCACTATTGCAATAAAAATCTATGAGACTCGTGAATATGGAGGTGTTGAAAGGAAAAGGGGAATTTGTGAAACACTTGATTTTGGTTATTTTGATTTCTGTGCAATGCTTGTTGGATCCTATTAATTATTTCTTATCTGTGTACTGCTTGATTGTACTTGGGGTGAAGTTTGTTCATACATACTAGTACTATTCCACAGTACTAACGTCCCTTTTGCCGGGGGCGCTACATCTTTTATATGGATGTAGGTGGTTCCGCAGCAGGTAGCTCAGCCCGCCGTTAGTGGTGCCTCCTCCTCATCTCCTCAGCAGTTGTGGTGAGCCCCTCTCCTCCTTAGGGCCGTGTGTGGATTATACCACCCTCTTTTGTTTATGTTATAAAGGTATAGCCGAGGCCTTGTTACCGGCAAGTTATTTAAACTCCCTAGTATTCGTAGAGGCTCCGTAGACGCAATGTGGGTAGTGCATAAATGTATCTTTGGGTAGTAACAATACGTACTCGGAACCGCGAACCATGTTGAAAAGTTATGTATGTATTGGTATTATGTATGTTTGAATATTAGTCGTTGGCATGTTAAAAGAGGAAAACAATGGAGACATGCTGTAAGATGTACTTTGAAATTAAAATCGGCTAACTCATTTGAACTAATGTTTGTTATAAACACGGGGTAATACGTTGGGCAAGAAAGGCAATCCAGGTCCGCTTGACTGGGATCACACGGTTAGGCGCCGGTCTCGTCCCTCGATTTTGGGGCGTGAAACCTTGTGCAACCATTACCGCTTCTACGTCTTTCTTCATGGATATACCACCGCACTGCAGTGCTTTGTTAGTGGCTTGTTGTGCCTTAAAATTCGTAACCATCCCTCTTTTGATACCCTTTTCAATCCTTTCACCCAGCTTGATGATGTCGGAGAACTTGTGGTTTTCAATTACCATCAGTCTTTCATAATATTGCGAAACCTGTGCCCTGACAAAGAATTTGTTCATCTGGTCCTCGTCCAACGCTGACCTTACTTTGGCTGCTTCTGACCTCTAATGAGTGGCATACTCGCGAAAGGTTTCTATAGGTTCCTTCTTGAGATTCTGAATGTAAAAGACGTCTGGTGCGTTCTCTATGTTGAACCTGAACCGGTCCATGAAATTCGATGCCATACTCACCTAGTTAGACCACTTTTTAGGATCTTGGCTGATGTACCAGGACAAGGCACCCCCTGTAAGACTCCTCATAAAGAGTTTCATCTGGATCTTTTCGTCTCTTCTGACTACGACCAGTTTGTCATAATAGGTCCTCAGATGGACCCTAGGATCGCCTGTACCATCAAACATTTCGAACTTGGGAGGTTTGTAACCCTCAGGCAGCTCTACATCTGGCTGTATACATAGGTCCTCATAATTCAGACCTTCGATTCCTTTACCTCCTTCCATGCCTTGAACTCGACTAGTCAATTTCTTGAGTTCCTTGGCCAGATTTATGATGAGCATGTCCTTCTCACTAGATTCCGGTGTATAAGATATGGGTTGAGTGGAGTGAGGTAGGGTCTCCACATATATGGGGTTATTGTGGTGGCTTGGTGCTTGAGCGTAATGGTGACCGTTGGTGGAATTTTGAGGTTCAGGAATGACTGGTAGGGTATTTCGTGGAGTGTGGCAAGTGTTTTGTTGGTATTGTGGTGGGATGGTTTGATTTTATTGTGGAGTTGTGTAATGGTGTGTTGCAGGAGGATTCTGTGGGTGTTTGTTGGGTGTGTTTTGAGATGGTGCGGGGTTTTGGGTGTTCGGATGGCTGATGTATGTGACACTAAGTGAGAAGGACAAGTTTGCTATGTTCCGGACATGCTCAGGTTTTCCCTAGAGTTTTAGTATTCTCTGTTCGAGCTGAGAAGCACCATCATTCGGGACCTGGGTACCTCGACTGTCAAAAGCCTCTGGATGTTCAGCTGGTGTAGTGTTTTCCTTTCTGATGTTATTCAAGTCTTCCATCTTCACTTTGCCTTTGCCTTTTGGTGGACTAGGAGGAGGAGAAGGTAGAGGGCCCCTGGATCTTGTATGATATGCTGATGAGGCCAGAATGCACAAACCAACTTTTGGGGAAGGGGAATAATCAAAAAGAAAGAAAATAAAAACAAAAGGTAGCCAAGTTAGTAAGGATTATGATAAAAGTATTTGCAGTATTTAAACACATATTGTAGGAATGTAATTGCGCGTCCTAATTTGGGAGCCTCGTTGTGCCCGAGGTAGGCCCAGTGACAAGGTGATTTGGAGAACTTAGATGCCAATAAATGCCTCATTTCATTAGTATAAAATAGACGAATCCCAAAACGACGTTAAAATAATAATAGAAAATAAGTCACTAATGGCACTTGGCCTTATTACATTATGAAAGCAAAAGTAAATCTAGCGTATTTGGTCCCAGAAGGACCTTCCCCAGATTCGATCTTCTTGACTTTATCAAACAAGTTTCCCAGCTCGCGCAATCCCAGTAGCAGGTATGCTCTAGCCAAGTGTCCTCCCTCGCTCCCTTCGGAATTCTGGCAATCCTCAATCCTCTTTATGACCTTGCCTTCCACCTCCACTATACCTCGCTCCAGATATTGTTGATACCCAATTATTTCTCAAAATTATTTTAAACTTGCATATAAGCTTTCAAAATCACTCTTTGTAATAATGAATATTTTTCCTAATTTTTACACATTTTTTATTTGAATTATTCCCTATTTATTTACTATTTTTCATATTTTTATAATTCATAAATTACGCGCTAAATAAGTCTCAAAATATTTTCCAATTTGATATGTCATTTATAATCACCTTTTTACTTATTAAATTTCAATTATTTCGTAAATTGGCCAATTGAGTACTATTTAATTTCAATTACAATTATTTTTGCAATTATGGCCTAATTAGTCATTGTATACCTTTAAAATTCGAAATTCATGTTTCTTAAATTTTTTATATTGTTTATATATTGTAATTTTACTTATTTTTAACTCAATTTCATATTTTTAATTTATTAAGTATTTTATTAATTAATTACCTATTTTGTATTGGGTATTTAATAACTAGCCTACCTTATTTAAAACTAGCCACAATTGAACCCAATTACCCAACCCAGATTTCAATTAAAACTACCTAGCCCAACTAAATCCTACCCGGCCCAACCCCTGCTTTAATCTGAGCCGTTGATCAAATATGATCAACGGCCCAGATCGATTCCTACCATAAATATCCTAACCTAACCCATCCCCACTGGTTGATTTTCCTTCGCGACCTTTCTTCTCTCATCTCTCTATCTCTCTCAGTTACTCTCTAGAAGTTTCCCCTCCGATGTGTCTGTTCCCCTCTCCGGCCGGTTCTCTCACCCGAATACATGGCTCCTCACTACCTCTTGGTTATCTATTCACCTCTCACTCGCTCAATAACGCCATGAGTTCTTCAAGACGGTCCTGGAGCAGTCTGCTTGCCTCCGTTGAGCCTCTTGCCACTTTCCGGCCAATCCCCGGCTATTTGAGTAAGTTTACATGTTTTCCGGTTTAATCTATGCAGTCTCTGAGGATTTGCCCTCTTTTACGGGTTTTCACGAAACCCTAACCATCTGCGTTTTTGATTTTTTTTCTTAATGTCTACTTACATTCTTACATTATTATGATATTTTCCCATGATTTTCTCCGGAAAAACTTTTTCTTTTAGTGATTTCAACACTAGGCTTCTTAACCCTGTCTTTAAAATGATTTCTTCTTGGTTTTAGTTATCTGTATCATGTTTAAGTAATTATTTCATGATTTATTGTTGTTCGAACTGCTATTGATGAAACCCTAATACTCTATCGATCTTTGTTATGTGTGTGCTCGTTTGTTCTTGTTCAATTCAGTGCTATAATTTCTAATCCTCCTGCTGTTCTATGAACATCTCTTATATTCATCAGTACTGTTGTATAAATACTTATTGAGTTCAACCATTTACCTCACTGATTATTTTACTTGCTTATTTTATACTGATTTCTCGTGATATTTACCTTAAATAACACAATTGTGCATTTTCCTTTTATAATGTTGTACCAATTTCGAATTCCTGTTATATCTATGTGATATTTTCCTTGTTTATTACTGATTCTCTGTGATTTTCAAGCGTATCTCTTTGAACCTATTTTTAGAATTTAAAAGTGGTACACTGCCCTATTTTTATGTTAATACAGGCTTCCTTAATTGCATGTAGTAAAATTAGTTTTACAATGATTCCTTTTTCTCATTTAGCTTTGATTGTGTCCGTTTGAACTTGATTCCTTAATTAAGGGATTCCATATCCCTAATTGATACTAATTGGACACTATTCCCATATTTGTGTTAAGCCATTGTTCCTTTCCGTATTTGTTTACTCGTTTTCAGCATTATAAGTACTCCCATCTCTTTTGCATAACGGACAGACTAACATTGGGCAGTCGAACATTTGCTCAATTCTCTATACTACTCTCTTGCGTTCTGCTTCTCTTGGCTCTCTCTCTTGTCTCTATCATTACTTATCATTACTCTTTGCTGCTTACTATTAGTCGGCTGCTAAGCCAAGGCTAATACTGTGCTATTTGCTCTCTCTTCTGCTGCTCTTTACTTGCATCACTGGTATGTCCTAGTTAATATTATTGCACTCCTAACAATATGCTTCAATTTTTGCTTAAGGTTCCTGCTCTTTCTTTTGTGCTTCTATTTGTGGTTCTACTGCTTATCCTGTCACTAGCATATCTAATCCCTTATATGATCTCTCTTCTTCTTCTAGTTTAATTTAATCCTGTGTTGTTTTCTGTAGCTTATCATTTCCTATACTGTCGTTGTTCCCCATTCCTCCTATCTGCTTATTATCTCCTATATGATTGTGTAGCAGCTGTGTACTATTTGGTATCTCTATGGGTTGAATCTGTACCTAAAATTATTACATACTATCACCCTTATTTGTCCCGTGGACTCCTTTCCCTGTTTGTGATTGTTCCTTGGTATCCTACTGAGTTAGGACTCTCTGCTGTTTTAACATTAGTCCTTATGAGTTTTCGTGAAACTATGTGACTTCAAAAATTCTTTTCAAACATAAAACCCCTTTTCAAAAAGCATTTTCACAATTCCTAGACCTTTAGGTTCCACCCCCCTCAGTGTGTGCATCGCTTAGGGACCATGAGTTCCCTCTGAACCTTGAGACACTGAGGTAAGGGTACTCTACACCGCACTTGTTTGACCATGGGCATCTGCTGGGTGCTGGTATTGGCCAGGGCCCTTATAAGGACCTTTGGGAGCTTTGCCGCACCCGGGCCGTGTAAGGCTATGAGGTTCAACAGGGGTGAGGCTGGAAGGTTAAGCCTGTTTGAAGGCTCTCTATAGAATAGCTTCTTATTTTTTCTTTTGCAATTATTGTAATTCATTTATTCTTGGTTTGTAATAATTTGTAAATAAATAATTGGGGCTGGATAGTGAATATGGGAGGGGGCTATGCATGCTTAGTTTAGTAAGGGGTAGAAAACATGCTTATAGGGTTTTTCTTACTTATGTGTGCAGTAGATAACCTGTGTAGGGCACACATTTCATGCATTAGAAATCCTGCTTAGCTTCTTTTATCTTTCAGCATGTCTACCTCACTCATTTTTGCAAGCCATGATCACAGTTAATAAGTATATCAAGTAATAAAACAGTTATAAGGTCTTACTGCATTTTCATGATCATAGCATCTAGAAATCATGTCTTCTAGGTATTCCTATGTGCATCAGATATCCTGCCTGTAGGATTTTTATTTGTCAGAACTTGAACGCTTAGTTAACTTGTCTCTAATATAATAACCTCACTAAAATATGGTCAAAATGTTTTCTGCAAATGTGCTATCTTTCATGTCGCTTTAAATCAGAAATAGGGACTTGCACTTCACCTGTTCTTCACCCCTTTAAACAGATAAATCAGTATATACGCATGCCTAGGCTAACCTTAGGCCTAATATTCACTTAAACCAAAAATCAATCGTTTTACGCGTCGCTTGTATTAGAATCAATCAGTTCCTCCTAAAATCCTTAAAACTTTGTTGTATGCTACTACTTTCACTCCTGATTTGCCTGGCAACTAATGGATCTTCAAAACAATTATCCTTTTTTACAAATCATTTTGTTTGTTTGAAGCCTTGCTCTATTTTGCAAAATTACTGGTTCTTGAAATTGCGCACTCACTCTCCTTTTACTAAAACTCTTTTAGATTACTGATTCTTGCTCTATTTTGGACTACTCGATTTTAAAGTCAACCACTCCTTTTCGAAACCACTCTGTTTTATTTAAAGGTCATGTCTCTCTTCCGATTACTGGGTTTTTTTCCTGAAATTATTCATTGTTTTTATTGAGGAAAGTATCTAAGCTGCTGTGCATTTTAAATTCCTGCTCCTCTCTTTTATATACTGGATCTCCACAATCCATCACTCTTTCGTGAAAACTACTCTGTTTTAAGTGAATTTCCTGCTTCACTACTAAGTTTTCAAAATATATCCTTTTACTAAAACTGTTGAAACCTACTGATTTTCAAGTCAATAACTTTTGTTTTCAAACCTTCCTTTGAGAATTTAATTGTGTTTGAGACGTGCACTTACGTGCTTAATTGCAGAGGGACTTATGAGCCTATTACTTGTCTTATTTGATCCCACTACATGTGTTCTACTTGTTTTGCTTGACGCCTAGTATTTTATCCTTTACACCTGAGTCAGCCTAGTCCCTGCCTTGGTAGGATTAGTGGTCGTAATCACCCTCCAGGACTTATAGGATGGGACGGGTAACGACACGAAATAAGCATTCGTGACCAACACACGCATTTAAATAACCTTTACGGGGTGGGAAGGGTCGAATACGGATATGATGACCGGTGTGCTAATACCACGTGTAGCCGCCTCCCCGAGGTGTGACATACCGGGTATTGCATTGAAGTGATCCGTATTACTTTAAACCTAGGACACTTCTTTTCAAATGTTTATGTTATTCAAAACCTTTAAAGATTTTCATACTTGTTTTAAATCCCCTCATATGTGAGCCTTATTTGTTACTTGCTTGTCATCCAAATTCACAAAGCTTATTGGCTGGGACCCACAGTTGTGGATCCTGAGGGATGCCTAACACCTTTCCCTTGGGATAATATCAAGCCCNAGGGGTGCCTAACACCTTCCCCTTGGGATAATATCAAGCCCTTACCCGTTCTCTGGTAATGCAAACTAGTCTATGAGTTATCAACTCTAGGTGCCCTAACGCACCGTTAAATCGTTAGGTGGCGACTCTTCCTTTTCCTTTAAAGGAGTTGTCCATAATGTCTTAACCCGATCTCTCCGTACCTAACCCATGCGATAGACAAAGGGGCGCGAGAGCATGGCGACTCTGCTGGGGAATTTCCCTAGGCTTAAACCATTGCAATTTGCTTTGTGAGTTTGGACTTTTAATTGTCATTTAAATGCTTACACCTCTTCCTATTCCCCGTTATATGCCGTTAATTGTTTAAATTTCGCAAATATTTATTTCACTTGAACAAAACTAACGTATCTTCATGTTTTCTTTGTAACCGCTTTCCATTGTAACTGCTGTATTTCCTCTCTTTACCGCTTTCCTCAACGTGAAAATACATTCCTATTTGTTTAAATGATATTTATTGCATATCATGCTCCGCATTCATATTCCACTCGTGCCAAAGAAATCCTATAGCAACGCTTACAATGAGTGGTTGCGCTATTCCAATATCATCNAGCCAGGATAACGTGTTGTCCGCACAATAGCCTTTAAGATAGCCTTGTCCAAAGTCCATTGGGTTTCCCTGGAACCCAAACGGACACCTTCACGTTCTGTGCATTTATTTGGAGAACTAAATGCTCTTTGCTAATTATGGATGTTAAATAGTCGAGTCACGCAGGGTTAAGGGCCTAACCTTGTTTGTTCGCAGGAAACGAGGCACAAAGTCCCCAGACTCAGCATTATTTAAAATATGACAAGAGGGCCAAGCTTGGAGAAGGTCCTTCTGGGACCCAATTAGATAGGATTTTCTTTTCCGCTTTACCAATGTAATAAGGCCGATGGCCATTAGTGAGTTTATTTCTTGTATTAGTTTTGGATTTGTCCATTTTTACGTCAATAAAATGAGGCATTTAGTATTTAAGTTCTCCAAATCAATTTTTCGCTAGGCCTACCTCGGGCACAAAGAGGTTCCCCAATTTAGGATGCGTTTTACATTTCCGCATTACGTGTTTAATTTATCGCAATATTCCTTATATCTCCACTAACTTCACTACCTTTTTGTTAGTTATTCCCCTTCCCCAAAGGTTGGTTCATGCACTCTAGCATTATATCCCAAGAGCCGTTCTATCAGGACAACCAAAGCCCACCGAGTCTCGGGGTAGCAAGGCTAACAAAACAAACACTATCTGCAGTTTATTTATTTAAAGCATTTCCTTCCATTTCGCATTTTTCAATTTCTGCAAGAAAGAGCTCTTATGTTCGAACGTTTACTCATTTTATCAAAGCATTTCCAAATCTTACATTTACTTATATTTACTTTCTACTGTTTTCCCTCGCATTACTTTATTTTACGCAGCATTACTATTACTTATCTTGATGAACCGACGACTGTGACATGCAACGAGGCAACGCAACAAATGGATTCCGAGTCAGGCGAGGATGATATACCTAAGGATATTATTAAAGAAGTCAAGAACTTTGAGAATAGACCTAAGTCTAACTTGGATGAGACTGAGGTCGTCAACCTGGGAAACACAGAGAACGTCAAAGAAACACGCATCAACATTCTTCTGTCGCCATCAGAAAAAGAAGAATATACAGAATTCTTAAGGGAGTATGAGGACATGTTCGCCTGGTCATATGATGACATGACTGGCCTCAGTACATCTATTGTGGACCACAAGATGCCAACCAATCCAACATGCCCACCAGTAAAGCAAAAGCTCAGAAAATTCAAGCCAGGCATGAGTTTGAAAATCAAAGAAGAGGTCACTAAGCAGATCAACGCCAGAATTCTCCGGGTGGTCGAATATCCTACATGGTTAGCAAACATTGTGCTTGTACCAAAGAAAGACGGGAAGGTCAGAGTCTGTGTCGACTACCGGGATCTCAACAGGGCCAGTCCGAAAGACCACTTCCCCTTTCCAAATATACACATCTTAATTGACAATTGTGCCAAACATGAGTTCCAGTCCTTTGTGGATTGTTTTGCGGGCTACCATCAGATCTGGATGGACGAGGAAGATGCTGAGAAAACGACATTCATTACGCCGTGGGGAGTATATTGCTACAAGATGATGCCATTCGGTCTGAAGAATGCAGGGGCCACTTACATGAGAGCCATGACTACTATATTCCATGATATGATCCACAAGGAAATCGAAGTATATGTGGACGATGTCATCATCAAATCAAAGAAAGTTGCTGATCACATGGAAGATTTGAGAAAGTTCTTCAACAGGCTAAGGAAATACAATCTGAAGCTTAACCCTGCGAAGTGTGCATTCGGGGTTCCTGCTGGGAAGCTACTAGGGTTCATTGTCAGTCGTCGAGGAATAGAGCTAGATCCATCAAAGGTCAAAGCCATCCAAGAATTGCCGCCATCAAAGAACAAAAAGGATGTTATGAGCTTCCTGGGACGGCTCAATTATATCAGCCGGTTCATAGCCCAGTCTACCGTCATTTGTGAACTAATCTTCAAAATGCTAAGAAAGGATGCTGCCACCAAATGGACTGCGGATTGTCAAAAAGCCTTCGACAGAATAGAAGAGTACCTCTCAACACCACCAGTCTTGGTACCCCCAGAGTCGGGTAAACCCTTGTTACTCTACTTGGCTGTATTAGACGGAGCTTTTGGTTGCATTCTCGGCCAACATGATGAAACAGGAAGGAAGGAGCAAGCAATTTACTACCTCAGCAAGAGGTTCACCCCATATGAGGCCCGGTATCCTCTATTAGAACGCACCTGCTGTGCTTTGACTTGGGTCGCACAAAAGCTGAGGCATTATTTCTGTGCCTACATAACGTACCTCATATCAAGGATGGATCCGCTCAAGTACATCTTTCAGAAACCTATGCGCACTGGCAAGCTGGCTAAATGGCAATCCTATTAAGTGAGTTCGACATCATTTACGTAACTCAGAAGGCGGTCAAGGGACAAGCATTAGCCGATCATCTTGCTGAGAATCCCGTGAACGGAGAATACAAACCTCTAAAAACATATTTCCCCGATGAAGAGGTATCATTCGTAGGAGAGGACATTGCAGAGTCCTACGACGGTTGGAGGATGTTCTTTGATGGGGCCACAAACTTCAAAGGCGTGGGTATTGGAGCAGTCTTGATTTCAGAAACTGGTCAGCACTACCGTGTATCCGCAAAACTCAGGTTCCCCTGCACCAACAACATGGCTGAATATGAGGCTTGCATCCTTGGGCTCAACTTGGCCATCAACATGAATGTTCAGGAATTATTAGTAATTGGAAATTCGGACTTATTGATACACCAAGTTCAAGGAGAATGGGCGACCAAAAAACCAAGATACTGCCATACCTACATCGTGTGCATGAATTGAGAAGGGGGTTCACAAAGATTGAGTTTCGGCATGATCCAGCATCCAGATAAGAATTTCATTGATCTTATTCCGGTAGGGATTCACACTCAGCCAGCTTACTGTGCACACGTTGAAGAAGAAGCAGATGGAAAGCCTTGGTTTCATGACATTAAGAAATACTTTACAGAAAGAGAGTACCCAGAACTTGCAAGCGCTACTCAGAAGCGCACTCTTCGAAGGTTATCAAACAACTTATTTCATAGCGGAGGAATCCTATATAGGAGGACTCCCGATCTGGGATTGCTAATATGTGTCGAAGCGAAGGAAGCGACAAAGCTGTTAGAGGAAATACATGCTGGTACATGCGGTCCTCATATGAACGGGTTTGTTCTAGCAAAAAAGATTCTTTGGGCTGGTTATTTCTGGATGACTATGGAAATAGACTGCATCCAGTATGTCCGCAATGCCATCGGTGTCAAATACATAGGGATATGGTAAAGGTGCCTCCCAGCGAGCTTAATGCAACAAACTCACCCTGGTCGTTCGCCGCTTGGGGCATGGATGTTATTGGACCAATCGAGCCTGCTGCCTCCAACGGACACAGGTTCATTCTGGTTCCTATTGACTATTTCACCAAATGGGTCGAAGCCGCATCCTACAAAGCAGTTACTAAGAAAGTGGTAGCCGATTTTGTTCGCGACCGCGTTGTTTGTCTGTTTGGAGTGCCAGAGTCAATCATCACCGATAATGGTTCCAATCTCAACAGTGATTTGATGAAAGTAATGTGTGAAACCTTCAAAATCAAGCACAAGAATTCTACAGCATACAGACCTCAAATGAACAAAGCCGTTGAGTCTTCCAACAAGAACATCAAGAGGATACTAAGAAAGATGATAGAAAAACACAAGTAATGGCATGGGAAGTTATCATTTGCTCTGTTGGGGTATCGCACCACGGTTTGCACATCAACCGAGGCAACTCCTTACATGTTGGTATACGACACAAAAGCCGTCATTCCTGCTGAAGTTGAAATTCCATCCCTGAGAATTATACAAGAAGATGAGCTTAGCGACGCAGAATGGGTAAGAAGCCGTTATGAGCAGTTGGCCCTCATAGATGGAAAAAGAATGAAGCAGTTTGTCATGGTCAGCTATATCAAAACAGAATGACCAGAGCCTTTAACAAGAAAGTCAAACCAAGACGATTCACACCGGGGAAGCTGGTGTTAAAGAAAATCTCTCCTCATCAAGACGAAGAAAAAGGGAAATTCTCGCCTAATTGGCAAGGCCCGTACATGGTTCACTGAGTACTAACAGGAGGAGCACTCATACTGGCGGAAATAGATGGAGAAATTTGGCCAAACCAAATCAACTCAGACATAGTCAAGAGCTACTATGTGTAATTGTTATGCTTCTATCAATGCTGTAAAATGAACTACGCCTGACCTGATTCCCGTTTAAGAGGGGATACGTAGAAAGCCCTATGGGTTCGGTCACATTCTAATAAAAATCTCATTGTCCCCACGAATGGAAACGGGGGCAGAATTTTGAGGAGGGACCTCAAAATTCAGAAGCAAGTTCAGCCGAGCACCGCACCAGTAACAACCAGAAGTCTTCACCCATCAAACTGGGGAAAGGGTTGAGAAGGAGCTCTCACATCTCCGCCACAATGGAGGTTAAAATGTCTTGAACCGCGTCACGGTCGTCGGTTCATCCAAAGAAAACTATGCTTTCTATATATCATATCATATCTTACAAAATCATGCATATTTATTTTTTCGCAAAAAGCAGTTTGTTTTAGCAACGCTACCCCCGCGGTACAAGCAAAGTCATCGTCATCAAGCAAGCAGGCCGAATCAAGCCAGCATGGGATACAAACTAACCTTTCCCTTTACAAAACTCACAATTGTTCTTTGAATGCAGGCATAAAGACGGCGAAAGCCCAAAATATCTTTTTATCTTCGCAAGACATCTCAAGACATTCGCGAACCCGTACCGCATTGCAAACATTTACTATCGCCACAAGAAGCTCTGTATTCACAACAATCATACCGCCATAATTTATCATCAGCTAAGAACTCTTACTGTCATTTTATCTTCCCACACTCGCATCATTTGCATAAGGCTACCTTTCTGCCTTCCGAGACTAAGCATTGTCTCCCTGCATTTTATTTTTTGCATTTGCATAAGGCTACCTTTCTGCCTTTCGAGACTAAGCTTTGTCTCCATCTGCATGAGGTTAAGCTCTACCTCCATTTGCATAAGGCTACCTTTCTGCCTTCCGAGACTAAGCATTGTCTCCCTGCATTTTATTTCTTGCATTTGCATAAGGCTAATATTCTGCCTTCCGAGACTAAGCACTGTCTCCATCTGCATGAGGTTAAGCTCTACCTCCATTTGCATAAGGCTACCATTCTGCCTTCCGAGACTAAGCATTGTCTCCCTGCATTCTCTACCTCCATCTGCATAAGGCTATCTTTCTGCCTTCCGAGACTAACCATTGTCTCCCTACATTATCTTTACTCCTTGCCTAAGGCTATCATTCTGCCTTTCGAGGTTCTACGCTACATCTGTCCGCATTTTACTTCACTATGCATAGTTCCTATCATTTTTCAGAACAATTACCTTTCGCAATGATATTTATCTACGCTTTCTTTCGGGCTAAGCTCTGCCCCGCTTTCCCTTTTTGCGAATCGCAAGACTAAGCTCTGTCTTGTCAGCATCATACTATTGCATTCTTCATGGGCTGAAATATTGCCAACTTGTCCAAAGGCGCCATCGTTCAGAGGAACCATCTTCATGGCCCGAGAACATCACTTCATAGCCTGCAGATCTCTTATATCCAACATGCATATCATTATTCAAAGGCATCATGGTTCAAAGGCACGATCCTCATGGCCCGAGAACATCATTTCATAGCCTGCGAATCCCGTACCAAGCGATTCATGGCCTAGGACATCATGGTCTAAGGACATCATCCTAATTGTCCGAAGACAGCATTCATAGTCCAACGGGAACTTGCATCATGTTTATATTATGCAATATACGTTCGATCTTTATTTGCAGGTAACCCGACCAGAATAGCCAACCAGGCAGGAGCGGACCGCTCCAGTTATTCGTCACAACCCCGAAATATCTTTGTATTCTTACCCCACCATGCACCTTGTGTCCGTTCTTGTAAAACATCGTCGGTATATTTCGCCGATGACCTCGGAACTACAGGCGGCCTGAATCCTGTAAAACCAGGGATATGTAGGCAGCTTAGAAACCAGCGTGCGGCTGAATTCTATCCCGCAGCTTCATCTCAAGTCAAAATTGGCCATCATATCATTACCCGACAACTCTTTCATCCTTCCCGAGTAAAGAGGGGCAGCTGTTGATTGTCACGACCCAAAAATCCCACCTTCGAGCCATGATTGTGTCTAACGTTGAACCCGCTATACAAGCCAACATTTGAACTAAATAAAACATATTAACAACAAATACGAACCAGATAACCAAGGCTTCGATAACCCACATATATAATTTAAAAAAATAACCCAAAATACAACATAGCACTTTTCGAAATAAAACCCATAAACAAATCCCAGAACTGGTGTCACATACTCACGGACTATCTAAGAGATTACTACAAACAAAAGGTCTGAAATAAGTACATAAGACTGTCTTTGATATACAAAGTAAGACAGAGCTGAAAGTGGAAAGTAGAAGGTGACGTCAAGGCCCACGAACGTCTGCGGGTCTACCTCGAGTCTCCTGTGTGACTGAATGAGATGCTCCGATCGTCAGTGATCTCCGGGTCCGGCTGCGTAGTCTGCACAACATAAAGAAGTGCAGGTGTAGCATCAGTACAACCGACCCCATGTACTGAGTAAGTGTCGAGCCTAACCTCGGCGAAGTAGTGACGAGGCTAGGACCAACACAACATATGTACCTGTGCAATTTTATATAATAGCAGGAAAAATGGCAACAGAAATAAGCAAGTAAGACAGATACGGGGAGAACATACTGGGTAGATAGGGTAATAGTATGCTAGCACAACAGTACAAGGTAATAAATGAAACGTAAAGACAAGGCAGAAATATAGCTTTTCAAACATATAATGAACAGGAAAGGCACGACATGCCCCCTCGTGCATAACGTCAGAGTCACTCGGCACGGAATGTCCCCTCATGCATATATAATAACACTCGGCACGGAATGTCCCCTCGTGCATAACCTCACAATCACTCAGCACGGAATGTTCCCTCGTGCATGTATAATAAT
>ML272566.1:6549-45949 GCA_005239495.1 Nicotiana undulata | reverse complement strand
CTTCAGGAGTAATATTATTGCTAAAGTCAGCTACAAAGTCAGCCAATATTTGTGATTTAATTGTAGTTCTAGGTTGATATGTTATATCATGTTCACTTAGTTCTATGTCCCATTTGGATAATATTCCTGACAGTTCTTGTTTATGCAAAATATTCCTTAAAGGATATGAAGTTACGACAGTAATTTGATGACATTGACAATAAGGACGCATATTTCTTGATGCCATTATTAAAGCTAAAGCTAATTTTTCTAGATGTGGATATCTAGTCTCTGCATCTAGTAAGGTTTTGCTTACATAATAAATGGGAGATTGTATACCTCTTTCTTCTCTTACCAGTACTGCACTTATGGAAATTTCTGAGACAGCCAGGTAGATGTATAATTTTTGTCCTTCTTTGGGCTTTGATAGCAACGGTGGTTTTGACAAGTAAACCTTCAAGTCTTTTAAAGCCTGTTGACATTCTTCAGTCCATTCGAACTGATTTTGCTTTTTAAGAACTGCAAAGAATTTAAAGCTTTTTTCGGAAGACTTACAAATAAATATCCCTAGAGCTGCTATTCTTCCTGTCAATCTTTGGACTTATTTTTTATTTCTCAAAATTTCTGGTATTTCTTCTATAGCTTTTATTTGTGCTGGATTTACCTCTATTCCTCTGTTAGACACAAGGAATCCAAAAAATTTACCAGATTGCACTCTGAAGGCACATTTTTCTGGGTTGAGTTTCATATTGTACCTGCGTAAAATATCAAAAGTGATAGAGAGATGTTGTAAATGATCTACCGCTTGTATTGATTTTACAAGTATATCATCGATGTAATCTCCATTGTTTTTCTCAAATGTTCTTGGAACATTTTTGTCACGAACCTTTGATAAGTGGCACCTGCATTTTTTAACCCAAAAGGCATAACATTATAACAATAGGTCCCTCGGTTAGTAATGAAGTAAGTCTTTTCTTCATCCAAGGGGTCCATTTTTATTTTGTTATAACCAGAATATGCATCTAAAAAGCTTAACAGTTCATGACCCGCGGTTGCATCGATCATTTGATCTATATGTGGCAAGGGGAATGAATCTTTGGGACATGCTTTATTTAAATCAGTATAGTCGACACATACCCGCCATTTGCCATTCTTTTTAGGTACTACGACTGTGTTAGCTAGCCAGTCAGGATATTTTACCTCCCGTATCGAACCTATATTTAAAAGCTTTTGGACTTCTTCATCGATCACTTGGTTTTTAAAAGGTCCTTGCTTTTGTTTCTTTTTCTTAATAGGTACGAACGATGGATCTTCGTTTAACTTGTGAGTCATCACGTCCGGTGGGATACCTATCATATCCGAATGGGACCATGCAAAACAATCCTCATTAGCCTTTAAATAATTGACAAATTTTCGAGGTTGTTGGGACAGACATTCACCCTTGGTTAANTCTAAGAGGACCATCCAGACATTGGAGGCTATGCGGAGGTAATCCCTTGATTTTCGAGGTTGTTGGGACAGACATCTACCCTTGGTTACGTTCGCCTATAACAAGAGTTCTCAGGCGAGTATAGGCATGCCACCTTTTGAGGCACTCTATGGACGCAAGTGCAGGACTCCCCTATGCTGGGATGAAGTAGGGGAGAGACAGATTCTTGGGCCAGAGATTGTACAGGATTCTGGAGTTAATCTTTCTAACAATTTTACGCCGATGTAAAGTTTCCTTTCGGGCTTTTTTTTTGAGATGGGAACAGCCTCGAGTTCTTCAACAGTTGTTTTGATATGTTCTTCTTCTTCTGGTTCATGAATGAAATCTAGTCTGGAGTCTATGTCTGCATGTTCTGGCTCATTCTTGATGATTACAGGATTTATTTTGTCATTATCCTCTTCCGTACCTATTGGAATATCTATTTCTTTGGTACGTAGCTGATCAGAAGTTTGATCCATACATGTTTGTTGATGAGCCTATGTTTGACAATTCATTGTTTCTTCTGCGTCTCTTTTGTTGTTAAGCGTTATTGAGTTAATATTCCTCGAGGTTTGTTGATCACCCCTTATCTGCCTTATTCCCCATTTGGAAGGGAATTTTATTACTTGATGTAAAGTAGATGGGATTGCTTTCATATCACGAATCCATGGTCTTCCCAGGATGACGTTGTAAGCCATTTCTGTGTTAATAACTTGGAATTTTGCATTTTTGATGACTCCCTCAGCGTAAGTGTTGAGTTCGATCTCACCTTTAGTTATAACTGTTGAATTGTCGAACCCAGATATGGCTCGAACCTTTGGAATCATTGTGTTTTCTACTAGCATTTCTTCCATGACTTTCATCAAAATAATATTGACTAAACTGCCTGGATCAATCAATACCCTTTTAACGTAAGTGTCATGAATGAGTAAGGATATTACCAGCGCGTCATTGTGTGGAAGTATCAATCCACCAAAGTCTGCATCGTCAAAAGATATTTGTTCTTCTCTCATTTCTTCTCGAACCCGCTTTTCGTGGGTGCTCGTGACTTTTGAGGCTAGCTGACAGATTATCCCATTTACCTCTTCTCCTCCATGTATGACGTTAACAGTCCGTTTTGGGGAGGGTGGTTTTTGTGGATCCTTCCTGTTCTTCATATATACCTGTTTACCTTTATCACTAAACAAGTTTGTTAAATAGCCCTGCTTTAATAGATGTTCTACTTCACCTTGTAAATATCTGCAATCTGTTGTTCTATGACCGTGATCATTGTGGAATTCACACCATTGATCAAGGTTCCTCCTGTTAGGATTAGAACACATTTCTTTCGGCCATTTAACTTTGTCTCCCATACTTCTTAGTATTGAGACGAGCTCAGTGCTACTTACATTAAAGTTATGGTGTCCAATTCGGGTAATATCCCGGAATTGTTCATCTCGATCCCTCCTGGATATAGATGAGGATGAGTTTGTATCTCTTCCCGAAGGTTTTGTATTTTCGAACCTGGGACGTAGGTCACGTCTCGGAGGTCCTAAGTAAGGATCATACCTGTTTTTACCTGACTTTTTCTTCTGTTCTAGGTGTCTTGTTCTGTGATATTCTTCATCTTTTGATCGTGTAATTATATCCTCTTCAATCCTTAGTTTAGTACTGTACCTGTTGTATACATCATTCCATGTTGTGGCTGGGAATTCTCTTAGACTCTCTTTGAGTCGTCTCGTGGCTTCTGAACTTTTCTCGTTCAAGTTACTTGTGAATGCCATGGCTGCCCAGTTGTCAGGCACCCTTGGTAGTTGCATTCTTTCCCTTTGGAATCTGTCTACAAACTCACGGAGCAATTCCTTGTCTCCTTGCTTTATCTTGAATATATCTTCCATTCGTTTTTCAACTTTTTGTGCACCAGAATGTGCTTTTATAAACGAATCTGCAAGTTCAGCAAAAGAATTTATAGAGTTTTCAGGGAGAAGAGAATACCAGGTTAAGGCTCCTTTCGTGAGTGTTTCTCCGAATTTTTTGACAAGGACTGATTCTATTTCCTATTTTGTTAAATCATTGCCTTTTACTCCAGTGGTGAAAGCAGTCACGTGATCACGTGGGTCAGTTGTTCTATCGTATTTGGGGACATCAGGCATTCTAAACTTCTTGGGTATAAGTAATGGGGCTGCACTTGGCTTCCAAGGTTGTTGAAAATACCTATCCACACCGATTCCTTTGATAATAGGCGGAACACCAGGGATTTTCTCGATGCGGTCGTTTTTTTCTTTCATCTGCTTCTGCATGGTTAATAATAAATTTTGTAATTTTGAATTACTAGTCGTACTTGGTCGTGTTTCAGGAAGTGTATTTAGGGTTTCATCCCTGGTTGAATTTGTTAACCCCGCTTGCAAATCTTCTACTGTAATTGTATTATTCAGAGGCAGTGTTGGTGGTACTGGAGGTACTTGTGGTAATCCTCTTGTAAATTCTCGCAAAGCCTACCCTACGTATTCAGCAATCATTTGCCTTATTTGATCGGATTCCACTGGTTGTTCATTATTGTTACGATTGTCAGCTCTTTCAAGAGATGGTTCTCTCGAAACTCGTGGAGTTCCTCGAGGAGGAGTTGAAACTGGGGTTTCATTTCTTTGCTGGTTGTTATTGTCATTATTGTTGACATTGTTGCTGTTGAAATTCAACATGATTTTAAGGATATCGATTGGTAGCGAAAATGATGATTATCAGTTTCCCGGTAACGGAACCAATTTGTTTAACCAAAGAATAAGATCCTTTGACTAAATCTTAATTTAGGATAAACTCGAGTTACTGATAATCGAATTAGTAAAATAAAGAATAAAATAGCAAGAATTTTGAGAGTAATATGCAAAGAATAAAATAGCTTAGTATCCGAGAAATCAGATGTCCTGTTTGTTACATTTTTATCCCTTTTATAGGGATATTATCCTAGTACAACGTTTGAATTTCTGCCCTGATTGCCTATTTAATGACTAATTATTACATTAATGAGGCGTTACAATGATGAATAGTAACTGTTATTTTAGGAGTTACATAACGTACAAGACATTGATTGATGATCTTCGAATCGGCCCATTATTACGTCCCGATTCGTTGTGACCGTGTCTCTTCTTCTTTGATGATCTTTCCGTGGCTAATTCCTTGTATTGACCGCACCTTTTTATCCCGTGTCCACGTGTGATGCTTTATTTGGTCCACCTGGCTGGCTGAGTCATCCAAAATTTGTACACGTATGAGTCTATATTTTTTACCAATACAAGGGTATACAATCCCTAGTTGATGATTTTTCCAGCGTAGGGTATACACTCTCTAGTTGATGCCGACATAGGGTATACAATCCCTGGTTGATGATTTCTTTTCCAACATAGGGTATACAATCCCTAGTTGATGATTTTTCCAGCGTAGGGTATACACTCTCTAGTTGATGCCGACATAGGGTATACAATCCCTAGTTGATGATTTTTCCAACGTAGGGTATACACTCCCTAGTTGATGCCAACATAAGGTATACACTCCTTAGTTGATGATTTTTCCGACATAAAGTATACACTCCCTAGTTGATGCCAACATAAGGTATATACTCCTTAGTTGATGATTTTTCCGACATAGGGTATACACTCCCTAGTTGATGCCAACATAAGGCATACACTCCTTAGTTGATGATTTTCCCGACATAGGGTATACATTCCTTAGTTGATGCCGACATAGGGTATACAATCCCTAGTTGATGATTTTTCCAACGTAGGGCATACACTCCCTAGTTGATGCCGACATAGGGTATACAATCCCTAGTTGATGATTTTTCCAACGTAGGGCATACACTCCCTAGTTGATGCCGACATAGGGTATACAATCCCTAGTTGATGATTTTTCCAACGTAGGGCATACACTCCCTAGTTGATGCCGACATAGGGTATACAATCCCTAGTTGATGATTTTTCCAACGTAGGGCATACACTCCCTAGTTGATGCCGACATAGGGTATACAATCCCTAGTTGATGATTTATTTCCCAAACATAAGGTATACAATCCCTAGTTGATGATTTTTCCAACATAGGGTATACACTCCCTAGTTGATGCCGACATATGGTATACAATACCTAGTTGATGATTTATTTTCAAACATAGGGTATACAATCCCTAGTTGATGATTTTTCCAACGTAGGGTATACAGTCCCTAGTTGATGCCAACATAAGGTATACACTCCTTAGTTGATGAGTTTTCCGACATAGGGTATACACTCCCTAGTTGATGCCAACATAAGGTATACACTCCTTAGTTGATGAGTTTTCCGACATAGGGTATACACTCCCTAGTTGATGCCAACATAAGGTATACACTCCTTAGTTGATGATTTTCCCGACATAGGGTATACTCTCCCTAGTTGATACCAACATAATGTATACATTCCTTAGAGTATGATTTTCCCGACATAGGGTATACACTCCCTAGTTGATGTCGACATAGGGTATACATTCCCTAGTTGATGATTTTTCCGACATAGGGTATACACTCCCTAGTTGATGCCCAACATAGGGTATACACTCCCTAGTTGATGACTTTTCCAACGTAGGGTATACACTCCCTAGTTGATGGTTTTTCCAACAAAGAGTATACAATCCCTAGTTGATTTTATTTTTGCAACATAGGGTCTCTAATCCCTAATTGATCTTACTTTTAGACATAGGGTATCCACCCCCTAGTCTACAATAACTCCGGGTGTACTGTTCTCGGCTTTTCATTGCTTTCAATAATAAAGTAGCATAGATTTCGTTACAATAACTCACGAAATTTGTCCTAGTGAAAATTGGGGTAGAAAATTTTGTTCGTTTGCTTTTTGATTTTACGCAGATTGCATTTTTAGGACAGTGGATTCGAGACGACCAAAAGAAGAGGTTTCGATCCAGAATAATAAAAACAAAAAGAGAAAAGAGAAGGTTGAATCCAAAGTGCAGAAACGGGGAAGACATGGACTATTCAGGACGAGATTGAAGCCATACGTTCGGTATATCCTGCCTTGATCCGAGGAACGATAAGACGAAACCAGTACCTGCAGATAACAAGCATCAAGATCTAGGTCAGAGTCACCAATAGACCAAGACTCAAGACCAAGTCTTAGATAGGAATCTTGTAACTAGCAACTGATAGGTTTAGTTGGTCTTTTGTTTTGTTACTTTGGTGTAATAAGGAGATCAGCATCGGTAACAACAACAACCGCAGTGAAATCACAGTTACCGGTAGTCCCAGCTACCAAAACTTCCAGAACTACACTGACATGATTCCTTTATAGCCAAGAATATGTAGGCAACCTTTGAAGCAGGGTTCGGTCAATCGTTTCAAAAATGTTTCACAATGGTGTATGTGAATGGGTAAAGTCGTTCATGACTGCTCACTTTGTCTTTGCCCGAAAACTCTTCATGTTTCCGAGCAAAGAGGGGCAGCTGTGAGTACGTAATTTTTACCTACCATATAATCCTACTTAAAATTCAATAAAATTATTTAGTTTTATGATTTTAATTGAATTTAAGTGCTATTTGTGAATTAATTTTTCATTATGTAATCATAATTCTCCTTTTAAATTTATAAATAATTTCAAGTGGCATAATTAGGTGCGTAACTTTAATTATTATTTTAACTAATAACGAAATTTAATAAATTAGTTTAAATGTTTAATTTCTGGATTTAATCACTTTGTTTTAACCAATTGTGGAACTTGTTCTATAAATGATTTTGAGTATCAACTTAAATATTTTACTTGTAACGACCCAGCCGTTCATTTTGCGTATTAGGATCCCCTTCCCTTAGATGAAACCTTTCTTAGCGGCTATTCGTACTTTATGACTTGCGGGATCGGGTGGTTCGGGATTTGGGAATGATTTGAGTGGTTTAGGAACACTTGGTTCCTTAAGATTGGCCTATTTGGCCAAATTTGACTTCAGTCAACATTTTGAGCAAACGACCTCGGAATTGAGTTCTGACAGCTCCAGTAGCTCCGTATGATGATTTCGGACTTGGGCGTATGTTCGGCTCGGGTTTTCGATGACTCGGGAGCATTTTGGCGCCGAAATGGAAATAAGGATTTCCTTATGTTTGAAATTTGGGTTGGGACGTAATTTTATGCTATCAAGGTCCGAACGGAATTCCGGGGCCGGGAATAGTTCTGTATAGTCATTTATGACTTGTCTGTAAAATTTGAATTCATTCCGAGTAGTATAGGCCCGTTCGGCGCAATGAAATGAATTCTAGATTTTCAAAGTTCTTAAGTTTTGAATTCAGGGGTTTTGGAGGGTGATTTTGAGTTTTAGCGTTGTTTTGAGTGTTCTGTGGGCTCGAGCAAGTCCATTTAATGATTTGGGACTTGTTGGTATATTTGGACGGGGTCTCGGGTGGGCCCAAGTGCCTCCTCGACCCCGCACGAGGCCAAAAACCAGCAAAAATCACTGCTGGTGCACACCAGCTGGTATGACCGCAGGTGCGGTTGCCCAGCCGCAGGTGCGGGACCGCACCTGCGGTCCAGGCCTTCGCAAGTGCGACCAAACTCCGCAGGAGCGGGACCGCTGGTGCGGCTCCCAACTCCGCAGGTGCGAGCCCAGGGTCCCAGGCCCTTTTTCCGTAGGGGCTATCAATTTCTCGCAGGTGCGAGACCGCACCTGCGGTCCCAAGGTCGCAGGTGCGGAAACCCCTGTTGGAAGCCCCTTTAAATGTCCAAAATTACGGGTTTTCTTCACTTTTATCCATCTTCAACCTCCATTAGAGAGCTTTTGAGCTAGGGGAAAGGCTGATTATGAATCTTATAATCAAGGGTTAGTAATTTCTCTCAAAAATTCCAATTATACATAGAATTCAACTAGTTTAATTCTTAAAAGTATCAAATCATAAAATTTGATAGAAATTCTAGGGCTTTGGATAATTGGTGAGTTATCCATTTAAGGCCATTAATTCTTGTACAAATCACATAACTTCGATCCTTAGACTTTGGGTAATGCATTCCTTCATGAATTTTCGAAATCCGAACGTGTGGGCCCGGGGTTGAAATTTCGAAAACCTTCAAGAATGCTTAAATTTTGGGATTTCCTTGCTAATTCTCCTTCCTTGGACTGAAATTGATTCAATTATACCATGTTTGGCTAGTTGTGAGCCGTCGAGAGTAGATTTCGGAGATTTGGACGCATCCTTGATCCGAGGTGTGATTTCGTCACGAGGTGAGACTTCTTTCTAACCTTGTAAGAGGGAAATTCTCCCCATAGGTGTTCTATGTGTTGTATGTTTGTATTTGGGGGCTACGTGCGTACCTTGTGATGAGAGTCCGTACATAGAGACTACTATTGTTATGTCCGGATAATGTAGGACCACAACATGCCATGCATTCTGCCTTAAATTGAAGTATATGCTTAAATTCATGCTTGATATACTACTGTCTCCTTAAGCTTTCATTTACTTAATAATTGGGAAGGATTGTGATGAATTGAACTTTACATTTGTGTGTGCATGATAGCCGCCTCGTAATTTACATTCCGCGAGCGGCATATGGTTTCCTTCACTCTTATAGGAGCGGGTCGTGCGCCACAGCGGGTTTATAGTGCACTTACGGTACCGGTTGATCGATCCCCGGCAGTGCACAGGGATTTATTTGAGAATGCACTTATGGTACGGGCCGGTCGATCCCCGGCAGTGCATGGACGAAGTTACATTATGATACGGTGTGATTACATTGATAGACACACTCACGGTATGGGTCGGTCGATCCCCGGCAGTACGTAGTTGGACTCTTGGTAAGCATGCACTCATGGTACGTGCCGATCGATCCCCGGCAGAGCATAGCTCTTCTTGATATGATTACATTATATGTATGCACTGATGGTACGGGCCGGTCGATCCCCGGCAGTGCATAGCTCTTCTTGATATCATTACATTATAAGCATGCACTCATGGTACGGGTCGGTCGATCCCCGGCAGTGCATAGCTCTTCTTGATATCATTACATTATAAGCATGCACTCATGGTACGGGTCGGTCGATCCCCGACAGTGCATAGCTATTCTTTCTCCTGACTCTAGCCGGTTGCTTTACACTTACGTGCGCATGACTGTTTGGTGCTCAATTCCTGATTTATGACGTGACAGGTGGATGGGAAAAGAGACAGGGAAGTTGATACTGCTTTCGATATTTATTTGGAAACTCTGTATTCTCTTTACAATTGTGGTGCATTGTTTACATATCTACTATTTTCCTTACATCTTGCTTTACATTATTACTGTTGGACCTTAGTGAGTATTGAGTCGACCTCTCGTCACTACTTCTTCGAGATTAGACGGGATACTCACTGGGTACATATTTATATATGTACTCATGCTGTACTTTCTTTTCTTCTGTACTTGACTGTACAGGTCAGGAGGCTGGTATTTTGGATTATCAGGCCGGGGCTAGGTATTGACTGATTGACTATAATTCACGGTGAGTTGCTCCCCTTGGCGACTTCCTGGAAGCACCCTGGAGTTTTCTTTTGTCATATTCTCTGTCTATTTCATTCAGACTGAGACTCTGTATATATTATAGTCACTGTATATTTAGTAGTAGCCTGTGACACTCGTGACACTAGTTCCTGGCACACACGTAGTGTATATTTTGGGTTGTTGGTTGTACATATGTCATGCGACATGCCTATTGGTTGATTTTCTGCACTTGTAGTTTTATTTCACATCACCCGCCATTATTATGTTTATATCTGTTTAAAATTGGTTAAAAGATGAAATTTGCGTAACTGGGAATGGTAACACTTAGTGTTTCTATATTGGCTGGCCAAACCTCGCTGTTAGGCGCTGTCGCGACCTGCATCGAGATTTGGGTTGTGACAACGTGGTATCAGAGCCTTAGGTTCACGTAGTCTCACGAGTCACGGGCATACCCAGTAGAGTCTTGCGGATCGGTACGGAGACGTCTGTACTTATCTTTAGGATGCTATGGGGTGTTAGGAAACTCTTTTTGATTCATATCCTATCGTGCATCCGATGAGGTACTCAAATTTGATCTTCTACTCTCTCACAGATGGTGAGGACGCATGCTTCACATGTTTCTGGTCCAGGGGAGGCTGCTACCCCTGCCGCTCGAGGCCGTTGTAGGGGCAGGGGTAGGGCTCATGTTCGTGGTAGGGGCGAGGGCATCCCAGAGCTGTACCGGTTGCACCGATTAAGGATCCGTACATTGAGTAGCAGGATGAGCTGCCTCCAGTAGCTCCAGTACCAGCTGATTTTATGACGGCACCGGGCCTCCAGGAGGTCGTGGGCCGTATGTTGAGATTTATGGATACCATATCGCAGGCGGGTATACTTCCATCAGATCCTGCTACTTCTCAGGCAGGAGGGGGAGTACGGACCCCTACCGCTCCGGCTACGGGACCGACAACGGCAGCACATCGTACTCCAGATACAACACCCGTGATTGGGGTTCAGCGTGGGGTGGCAGTACCAGAGCCTAGGCCAGTTGCAGAGGGGGACCAACAGAAGATGCTTGATAGATGGACCCGACTTTGCCCGCCGACTTTCGGGGGTGAGCGGGGTGAGGATGCCCAGGATTTTATTGACCGGTGCAGGGACAGACTGCACAATATGAGGATATTAGAGTCACATGGGGTAGACTTCACCACATTTCAGCTTGAGGGTAGAGATCGCCATTGGTGGCAGTCATATGTTCTTAGTAGGCCAGCGGATTCTCCTCCTGTCACTTGGGGTCAGTTCACTCAGTTATTCTTGGATAGGTACATTCCGTCGTCTGAGAAGGAGGAGCTTCGGGGCCTGTTTGAGAGGTTGGAGCAGGGACAGATGTCTGTGACGGATTATGAGGCGAGGTTTTCAGAGCTATCTCGCCATGCTCTCATGATATTGCCCACTGATGCAGGGAGAGTCCGACGGTTCGTGGCAGGCTTACATCCAGGCATCAGGACCTCCATGGCCAGAGAGGTTGAGATGGGTACCCCCTACCAGCTTGTAGTCGAGATAGCTCGACGGATTGAGGGTTACCGTGCGAGGAGTAGGGAGCAGGGTCAGCAGGGTCAGTAGGACAAGAGGGACAGGTTTGCAGGTGACTTCTGAGGTGCTCCAGCTAGGGGCAGGGGTCAGTTCGGAGGTAGTCAGTTCAGCAGGCCTTCCTATTCAGCACCTCCACTACCTTCTAGGGTTGTTTCATCCAGGCCTCAGTTACATTAGCCATGCCTGAGTCGCCGAGGTTAGACTGAAGGGGTTCTTCAGTTAGTGCCTTCACATGGTCGAGAAGGGGTGTTTAGCCTACTTTGCTTATGTGCGGGACACCACCACCGAGTCTCCTACCATCGATTCAGTGCCTGTCGTTCGAGAGTTTCTGGATGTGTTTCCTTCAGACCTTCCAGGCATGCCTCCAGATCGAGATATAGATTTTTGCATTGATTTGGCTCCAGATACTCGGCCTATTTCTATTCCCCCGTATCGTATGGAAACTAAGGAGCTAAAGGAGTTGAAGGAGCAGTTTGAGGAGTTGTTGGCCAAGGGGTTTATCAGGCCGAGTGTGTCGTCGTGGGGTGCTCTAGTCTTATTTGTAAAGAAGAAAGATGGGTCCATGCGGATGTGCATTGATTACCGCCAGCCGAATAAAGTGACCATCAAGAACAAGTATCCCCTGCCGCGCATTGATGATTTGTTTGACCAGTTGCAGGGGGCTCGAGTGTTTTCTAAGATAGATCTGAGATCGAGTTATCACCAGCTGAAGATTTGGGCTTCTGATGTTCCGAAGACTGCTTTTTGCACCAGATATGGCCATTATGAGTTTCTAGTGATGTCGTTTGGCTTGACTAATGCCCTAGCAGCATTTATGGACTTGATGAATAGGGTATTCAGGCCGTATATCGACTCCTTCATTATTGTTTTCATTGATGATATATTGATCTACTCACGGAGCTTGGTTGAGCATGAGTAGCATTTGAGAGTTTTGCTTCAGACCTTGCGAGAACGGAGGCTATATGCTAAGTTCTCCAAGTGCGAGTTCTGGTTGGAGTCTGTGGAATTTTTTGGGCACGTGGTGTCTGGAGGGGGTATCAAGGTTGATCCGCAGAAGATTGAGGCAGTTCAGAGTTGGCCACGTCCCACTTCAACTTCAGAGATCAGGAGTTTTCTGGGTTTAGCAGGCTATTACAGTCGATTCGTAGAGGGATTCTCCTCTATTGCAGCTCCACTGACTAGGTTAACTCAGAAGAATTCCCCGTTTTGATGGTCAGACGATTGTGAGGCGAGCTTTCAGAAGCTCAAGGCAGCATTGACTTGAGCACCAGTTCTATCATTTCCTTCCGAGTCAGGGATGTATATTGTATATTGTGATGCTTCACGCGTTGGGTTGGGATGTGTGTTGATGCAGGATGGCAGGGTTATTGCTTATGCATCGCGCCAACTAAAGGTTCATGAGAAGAATTATGCTGTACACGACCTGGAGTTGGCGGCGATTGTTCATGCATTAAAGATATGGCGGCATTACTTTTGTGGTGTATCTTGTGAGGTTTACACTGATCACCGCAGTTTGCAGTGCTTGCTTAAGTAGAGGGACCTTAATTTGAGGCAACGGAGGTGGCTTGAGTTGTTAAAGGACTATGATCTTACTATTTTGTACCACCCGGGCAAGGCGAATGTAGTAGCGGATGCTTTGAGCAGGAGAGCAACGAGTATGGGTAGTTTGGCCTACATTACAGCTGAGGAGAGGCCTTTAGCCTTGGACATTCAGTCCTTGGCCAACCGCCTGGTGAGATTGGACCTTTCAGAGCCTCGTCGAGTTCTGGATCATGTGGTTGCTCAGTCTTCATTATTGGGAGAGATTAAGGCTCGACAGTTTGATGATCCACGTCTGGCAGAGCTTCGGGATACGGTGGTCCAGGGTAGGGCCAAGGAGGTTACCTTAGGCGAGGATGGTGTTCTGAGACTCTAGGGCCGATTGTGTGTTCCTGATATTGATGGCCTGAGGGATAAGATTCTAGCAGAGGCGCACAGTTCTCGGTATTCAGTTCATCTAGGAGCGACGAAGATGTATCATGATTTGAAGCAGCATTTCTGGCGGAGGCGGATGAAGAAGGATATTGTTCAGTATGTGGCCAGGTGTCTAAATTGTCAGCAGGTTAAGTACGAGCATCAGAGGCCAGGAGGCTTGTTCCAGCAGATACCCATTCCTGAGTGGAAATGGGAGCGCATCACCATGGACTTCGTGGTTGGGTTGCCTCGGGCTTTGCGGAAGGTTGACGCGGTTTGGGTCATTATGGATATGTTGACCAAATCAGCGCATTCCCGTGGCTACTACTTATACTACAGAGAGGCTGGCTCAGATTTACCTTCGAGAGATAGTCAGGTTGCATGGTGTACCAGTGTCTATCATTTCGGATCGAGGCCCTCAGTTCACCTCGCACTTCTGGAGAGCTTTGCACAGCGAGATGGGTACTCAGATAGACCTCAGTTCAGCATTTCACCCTCAGATTGATGGCCAGTCAGAGCGTACAGTTCAGATTTTAGAGGATATGCTCAGGGCTTATGTGATTGATTTCGAGGGTCAGTGGGACCAGTTCTTGCCTTTGGAAGAGTTTGCATATAATAATAGTTATCAGTCCAACATAGAGATGGCTCCATTCGAGGCTTTATATGGTCGACAATCTCGTTCGCCGATTGGGTGGTTTGAGCCTGGTGAGGCCAAGTTACGGCACAAATCTTGTGAGAGATGCTTTAGAGAAGGTGAAGATTATTCAGGAGAGGCTCCGCACAACACAGTCTAGGCAGAAGAGCTACGTAGATCAGCGGGCACGTGATGTGGCATTGATGGAGGGGGATAAGGTTATGTTGAAGGTTTCGCCGATGAAGAGCATCATGAGATTTGGGAAGAAGGGCAAGTTGAGCCCCAGGTTTATAGGTCATTTCGAGGTGTTGAAGCGGGTTAGAGAGGTTGCTTATGAGCTTGCTTTACCTCCAGCCTTGTCAGGAGTCCATCCAGTATTTCACGTATCCATGCTTCGAAGGTATCACGCCGACTTCTCGGACATGGTTGATTACAACACTATTCAGTTAGATGAGAAGTTGGGCTACGAGGAGGAGCCAATTGCTATTATTGATAGGCAGGACCGCCAGTTGAGGTCTAAGGAAGTTTCTGCAGTTAAGGTCCAGTGGAGGGGCCAACCAGTTAAGGAGGCGACTTGGGAGTCCGAGCAGGACATGCAGAGCAAATATCCACAGCTATTCAACACTCCAGGTACGATTCTAGACCCGTTCGAGGACGAACGTTTGTTTAAGAGGGGAGAATGTAACGACCCAGCCGGTCGTTTTGCGTATTAGGATCCCGTTCCCTTAGATAAAACCTTCCTCAGCGGCTATTCGTGATTTATGACTTGCGGGATCGGGTGGTTTGGGATTTGGGAATGATTTGAGTGGTTTAGGAACACTTGGTTCCTTAAGATTGGCCTATTTGGCCAAGTTTGACTTCGGTCAACATTTTGAGCAAAAGACCTCGGAATTGAGTTCTGACAACACCAGTAGCTTCATATGATTATTTTGGACTTGGGCGTATGTTCGGCTCGAGTTTTCGATGACCCAGGAGCATTTCGGCACTGAAATGGAAATCAGGATTTCCTTATGTTTGAAATTTGGGTTGGGACATGATTTTATGCTATCGAGGTCCGAACGGAATTCCAGGACTGGGAAAAGTTCTGTATAGTCATTTATTACTTGTATGCAAAATTTGAAGTCATTCCGAGTAGTATGGGCTCGTTCGGTGCAATGAAATGAATTCTAGAATTTCAAAGTTCTTAAGTTTTGAATTTAGGGGTTTTGGAGGGTGATTTTGAGTTTTAGCGTTGTTTTGAGTGTTCTGTGGGCTCGAGCAAGTCTGTTTAATGATTTGGGACTTGTTGGTAAATTTGGACAGGGGCTCGGGTGGGCCAAGGTGCCTCCTGGACCCCGCACGAGGCCAAAAACCAGCAAAAATCACTGCTGGTGCACAGCAGCTGGTGTGACCGCAGGTGCGGTTGCCCAGCCACAGGTGCTGGACCGCACCTGCGGTCCAGGCCTTCGCAGGTGCGACCTCTTCCGCAGGTGCGACCTCTTCCGCAGGTGCGATCAAAACTCCACAGGAGCGGGACCGCTGGTGCGGCTCCCAACTCCGCAAGTGCGAGCCCAGGGTCCCAGGCCCTTTTTTCACAGGGGCAATCAATTTCTCGCAGGTGCGAGACCGCACCTGTGGTCCCAAGGTCGCAGGTGCGGAAACCCCTGTTGGCAGCCCCTTTAAATGTCCAAATTTACGGGTTTTCTTCACTTTTATCCATCTTCAACCTCCATTAGAGAGCTTTTGAGCTAGGGGAAAGGCTGTCCAAGAATCTTATCATCAAAGGTTAGTAATTTCTCTCCAAAATTCAGATTATACATAGAATTCAACTAGTTTAATTCTTAAAAGTATCAAATCATAAAACTTGATAGAAATTCTAGAGCTTTGGATAATTGGTGAGTTATCCATTTGAGACCATGAATTCGATCCTTAGACTTCGAGTAATGCATTCCTTCATGAATTTTCGAAATTCGAACGTGTGGGCCCGGGGTCGAAATTCCGAAAACCTTCAAGAATGCTTAAATTTTGGGATTTCCTTGTTAATTCTCCTTCCTTGGACTGAAATTCATTCAATTATACCATTTTTTCTAGTTGTGAGCCGTTGAGAGTAGATTTCGGAGATTCGGGCGCTTCTTTGATCCGAGGGGTGATTTCGTCACGAGGTGAGTCTCCTTTCTAACCTTGTAAAAGGGAAATTGTCCCATAGGTGTTCTATGTGTTGTATGTTTGTATTTGGGGGCTACGTGCGTACCTTGTAATGAGAGTCTGTACGTACAGACTACTATTGTTATGTCCGGGTAGTGTAGGACCACAACATGCCATGCATTCTGCCTTAAATTGAAGTATATGCTTAAATTCATGCTTGATATACTACTGTCTCCCTGAGCTTTCATTTACTTAATAATTGGGAGGGATTGTGATGAATTGAACTTTACATTTGTGTGTGCATGATAGCCTCCTCGTAATTTACATTTCGCGAGCAACATATGGTTTCCTTCACTCTTATTTGAGGGGGTCGTGCGCCACATCAGGTTTATAGTGCACTTACTGTACCGGTTAGTCGATCCCTGGCAGTGCACAGGGATTTATTTGAGAATGCACTTATGGTACGGGCCGGTCGATCCCCAGCAGTGCATGGACGAAGTTACATTATGATACGGTGTGATTACATTGATTGACGCACTCACGGTACGTGCCGGTCCATCCCCGGCAGTGCGTAGTTGGACTCTTGGTAAGCATGCACTCATGGTACAGGTCGGTCGATCCCCGACAGTGCATAGCTCTTCTTGATATGATTACATTATAAGCATGCACTCATGGTACAGGTCGGTCGATCCCCGACAGTGCATAGCTCTTCTTGATATGATTACATTATAAGCATGCACTCATGGTATGGGCCGGTCAATCCCGGCAGTGCATAGCTCTTTTTAATATGATTACATTATAAGCATGCACTCATGGTACGGGTCGGTTGATCCCCGGCAGTGCATAGTTATTCTTCCTCCTGACTCTAGCCGGTTACTTTACACTTTTGTGTGCATGACTGTTTGGTGCTGAATTCCTGATTAATGACGTGACAGGTGGATGGGAAAAGAGACAGGGAAGTTGATACTGCTTTCGATATTTATTTGGAATCTCTGTATTCTCTTTACAATTGTGGTGCATTGTTTACATGTCTACTGTTTTCCTTACATCCTACTTTACATTATTACTGTTGGACCTTAGTGAGTATTACGTCGACCTCTCGTCACTACTTCTTCGAGATTAGACGGGATACTCACTGGGTACATATTTATATATGTACTCATGCTGCACTTTCTTTTCTTTTGTACTTGACTGTACAGGTCCGGAGGCTGGTATTTCGGATTATCAGGTCGGGGATAGGTATTGACTGACTGACTATACTTCACGGTGAGATGATCCCCTTGGCGACTTCGTGGCAGCACCCTGGAGTTTTCTTTTGTCATATTCTCTGTCTATTTCATTCAGACTGAGACTCTGTATATATTTTAGTCATTGTATATTCAGTAGTTTCCCGTGACACTCGTGACACTAGTTCCTCACACACACGTAGTCTATATTTTGGGTTGTTGGCTGTACATATATCATGCCACATGCCTATTGGTTGATTTTCTGCACTTGTAGTTTTATTTCACATCACCCGCCATTATTATGTTTATATCTGTTTAAAATTGGTTAAAATATGAAATTTGCGTAACTAGGAATGGTAACACTTAGTGTTTCTATATTGGCTGGCCTAACCACACTGTTGGGCGCCATCGCGACCTGAATCGAGATTTTGGTCGTTACATTACTCTTAATTAATTGATCAATCAGTGCACAAATTGGACAAAATTAAGTTAGAATAAATTATTACATTTTTTTTAGTTTAAACTTAATTGAAATTAATTAATTAATTGTGAAATCAAGCCTAAAGTCGGACCTGGGCTGATTTACCCAGGCCCAAAGCACCTCTACCCACCTAAAAATACCCAGCCCAATCAATCTTAAACCCGTTCGACCCCATTACAAAACCAAACGACCCCGTTTAAGTTACTGCAGACCCAGTCATTGATCTCCTAAGGTCTAACGGCTGGGAACCCCCCAAAGCCCCAAGTATATAAGTGTTTCAAGCCACCCACCACCCCCATTTCTCTAAAGTATAACACCCCCCCATCCGTCTCTCTCCTTCCTCTCTCTAAAACTTGCCGGCCTCCGTCGTCCCCCACTGTAGCTACACCACACTTTCGCCGTGCTCCGCCAGCCAGAATTCGCCTCCGGCGGCGGAGCTCAACCAAATGATCCCAAATTTTGACCAGACAATCTCCTCTTCATCCTCAACTACATCCTACCATCTGTTTCTTCAAAAAATCACCCGAAAACCTCCAATTTCAAATCTAAGAATCTGAAACCAAAAAACCCTATCTCCGACCGATTTGAAGACAACTAATGACTCAAACCTACATGAGTCAATATATCTTGATGAGAGTTATTGATTCATGTGGGTTTGGACAATTTTCAAACCCCGTCAGAATCTGGCCAAAGTCCGGCAAGTCAAATTTTCCGGCCAAACCCCTTTAAAATGGGTATTTCTCTTCTTTTATTTGTTTCTATGGTGTTACTGTGAAGAATCATGAACAAATTAACGGTTTAAATCACTGTTTAAGCTAGCTGTATCGCTCTTTATTCATTTATTGTTATTCTGTCCCTGTTTATGTGATTACTTCAAAACTTAAATGGATTTCATGTTCGATAGCTTAGTAGTTAGACTAGGGTTGTATTACGGTGTGTACCATTTCTGTGATTCCCTGTTTAGTTTGATTATCTATCAACATTTCATGATTGTTTTATTCATGTTAGTGAGTATGTAGTTGTTAGGATTTACTGTTTTTCTTTAGGCATGATCATCTTTGTTGATTAATTGCTTCATGGTTTATTTGAGTATGTTATAATTAGGTTAGTTAATTAATTGCCCAATTAGTTAGGAAACTAGTGAATTCCGAACCAGTGTATGGTCGTGAAACTCAAGATTAACCTAATTAGTGGCAAGCTTCTAAAAAAGACACTTGTTTAATAGGTTAACCTAGGTTAATAATCTCTTAAATAATTAACTAAGTCCTAAATTCTAAGTTAACTGAGGTTAATTAACTGAAGCAAATCGACTAACCTAAGTTTAAGGAATTAAGTTGACTAATCTCAATTAAGTTAATTAAACTAGGATTAAACTGATAATTAACCTAACCAAACCTAGGTACTAAAAGGTAATAATAAAAGCTAAAAGGACCAAAACTAGTTAGGAGCTTAAGAGTAGAGAACCTTCTAGAATGGGGTCATGTGTAATAATATAAAGATAGTGGGTAAATTTTCTGAGAAAAAGGTTAAAAATATCAGAACATTCAAGATTAGACCAACTGGAGAAAATCTGTTAAAAAAAGATTCTCTTATCCCTTAATTTTAGGGAAAGGGCACATGGAAATGAGGGTAGGGTCTGCTCTATATAAAGAGACTCTCATTCCCAGAAAAGGGGAGAGAAAAAATACCTACACACACACAAAAATTCTAAGAATTTTTGTTATCAGTTTTTTTTTGGTCTTTCTTGGGTATTATGGATTTTTCAAAGAATTCTAAGGGTTTTCACTCGAATTTCTGGGGTTATTTAATTTCCTACTGATCTTGCTTTGATTCGGGTTTTGTTGTTGATCTGCTATTCCTTTGTTGCTGGTTCTTCCATTTTCCTTGTTGATTTTCAACTTCTCCCTCGACCTTTATTTGGTCCAGATTTCTTCTGGTTCCTTTTCTCTTTTAAAGGTATGTAATACCTCACTTTTCAATGAGATTTTCAGATCTGAAATTTGTTTCTCATAGTTGTGCTTAATTTGTATTTGTGGTTAAAGTTCTTCTCCTTACGCTTGCACAATAACCTGAATTCTACACTTCTCTTTCATATACGTTTGGTACTGTTTGATTCCTGTTGGTTTAAGCTATGACAATATACAGTTTTTCTTTCTTGTGTTGTTAAAAAATTGAATGTTGCTTAGGGTTTACCTCAGTTCCTACTAAGAAAATCTGAATTAGGGTAGATGAATCTGACTTTCTAATGGCCAGATTCACCCTATAATAATGCACAAATAGTTACTTAATAGTTAGATTATCCTGTTAAAGAGTTAAAAATTGCAAGGAGGCATTAAGATAAGGAGTCTGAACCCACAAATATTCAGATTTACTCCTTAAGAAATGCCTGAGAATAGCCAAGGGTTCTTCTGAAAATACAGGCTGAAGTCTTGAAGGCTGCTAGCTCTCATAGGAACAACAACTAGCTTTTGCATCCCATTTTATTTTTCTTATTAGTACAATCTGTATTTTATAGTCTTTTATATACTTTTTTCTTCTTTTCAGTTGTAAATATGGACTGGACTATATTAAAATTTATGTTTAGTTGTATTTTCTTAAATCTGGAATGTTGTTTTTTTTTTAAATTATTATAGAAGAAGTTATGACCGTTTTGGCCAGACTGATAGATGGCCTATTAAGGCCTGAATCTGTTTAAATCCCAGGCTATTGGGCCTAAGGGGTGCAAGACCCAAAGCCTTAGTGCTATACTTCAGGCTTAAAGTGGTTACAACATAATTTATGTTAGATTCTGATTATATGTTTAGTTAATATTCGAAAAGCATCAGTTTTTTCCACGTAATTTTGGTATTAAACAGAAATCCCAGCTATGCTACTAGAATTGCTGCTTTATATCTATTCTGTTTTTTAGTTATAGCATTTCCTTAAGAAATGTAGGTAATTCAAACCTAATTGAACATAGTCTATCATGGCTGAGATTTAAAAATCGCTTTCTAAACAAAAAACAGTAACATCAAGTTTTGCTACTCAAATATCGCCTCCTGATTTTAAAATCCTTCCTAAACGGATCAAACAATTTCAACTCAAAAATCCTTTTTATCTTGAAGCAGTTTTGGGTTTTCCATTTGTGAAACAAGGAAGAGGCCTTTTAAGATTTATGAACTGATTCGTTCATATGCATGAAAATCCTTCATCTAATTAAATAGGTCAAATGGTAGTGAAACCTTAATTATGTTTATATGATATTATATCCGCAATTCAAATTTGCCTTTTGTCTTTATATGATATTATATCCGTAATTCAAGTTTGCCTTACTTATTACCATACAAATACGAAATGTGTTGGCATGTTTGTTCTTAATTATTTAGCTACTCTATTCTGAATCATGTCAAACAACCAAATTAGGGAGGCCTAAAGTGATCAAAATCGGGATAGGCTAGGCCATAGCCTAATGTCATGACTTGATTTAGGATTTCTAGTTTAGATATAGTAAATCTCGAAAGCCTTTTAGATAGTGAATGCCTTAAACTTAGAAAAATAAGTCAATCATCGAAGTATACGTTTTACGTAACTTCGAATGAAACTAACTAAAAGTACCTTTTCTCAAATTGTGTATACATTTACGTAACACAAATAAAAGGCTAAAACGAACACCCGTAGAGACACTTTTAAGAACGAATTTCTAAAAATTATCGAAATTACGTACACGCCCCGCGTGGCATGACACCTTGAATGAGTTCAGTGTCGAGAATTATATACACGTCCGTGTGACATGATTTTAGATACATTTTAAACTCTACGGGTTTTACGCATACGTGACCCCTCTCAAAAGAACTCATTGAATACAAAAGAATGATAAAAGCAGTAAAAAGATAAAAATGCACATGGTACAAAAGAAGTAATTAAACAATTTCTGCCAAGATTAATCATTAAGCGACCGTGCTAGAACCACCAAACTCGGGAGTGCCTAACACCTTCTCCCGGGTTAACAGAATTCCTTACCCGGATTTCTGGTCGCAGACTTTTTTTTTTACAGAGTCAAACTTCCTCGATTTAGGATATTAAAAATAAATGGTATCCCGGAACACCGTAAAAATTCCGGGTGGCGACTCTGAATAAATAAAAATAAATCCCAAAATCGAATAATGTCACTTAAAGTGGAAAAACTCCCTTATTACCCTTACCGGTGAAAAAAAAGGTGTGACAATTTTCTAAATTTAAATCATGATCTTTTCTATGAAAACCCAATATTGAGTTAAATATTGGAAGAAAAGACACTAGATATTCCCCTTTTAAAAGAAAAACGCCAAATTAGCCATTTATTAAACTGATTAAGTCTGTCCACAATTTCAGTTCTTTCTTACTGTCAAGAAACTCGTTTTTTTTATACCAGAATTCTTGTAAATAACTTTAAGTTTCTACTTCAAATTCAATGGGATCTTAAAGTATATAGGTGCTCTTTTCCTAAATAGTTTCTTTATAATGGTTGAATATGATGATTGTAGTTTTAGACTTGTAAATTACTAATTCTGTTTTGGACCTTTTTGCAATCCTTTCATTGTTAGCATTGTGTAGCTTTATCCTTCTTGCAAAAATAGCCTAAATTAGGATTTGTCCTAATGGTTAGTTGAAGAATTGGGCTAAAACATGGCCATAGCCCAAACATTTATCTTTTAGGATAGTGAACTTAGTCATAAATAACCTTCTACACATCCTATAGGTTAAAGACAAACCCCTTTTAGAATAAAATTATCAAATTCAGAATAATTGAACATTTCTTCAAATAAGCATTTTAAACCGTCACGACCATAGTCATGACTCAATAACCTACACTCGGGTGTGGCAACTCGTGCCCCGGACTCTAAACTCCAAACAATAATAAAATCACATCTTGTAATCGCGGGTACATTTCATGTGGCGCGGTTACGATATGTCCAAAAAATAACAAGTTCACACCATCGTGACTTGTTTTCAAGATAAATCCATAAATATCCAAAACATGGCTATAGCCCAAACATTTGCCTATTAGGATAGTGAACATGACTTTGTACATACCCTGTAAGCTAAAAATACCTCCTTTAGATAAAAATTATAAAATTTAGAGAATAATCGAGTATTACTTCAAATGAGCATCTTTAACCGTTCCGACCATGGTCGTGACCATATAATCTACACTCGGGTGTGGCAACTCATGTCCCCGACTCCAACTCCAAATAATAATAAAATCACATGTTGTAATCGCGGGTGCATTTCATGTGGCGCGGTTACGATGTGTCCCAAAACAACAAGTGCACACCATCGTGACTTGTTTCAAGATAAATCTGTAAATATTAAAAGCGGTTTAGAAATTTAAAAAGGCTAAATGCACAATAGGCTAAAACGTGTAAATATCCAGATAATTTAGGCCAAAATATTAATAGTTACGCGACCGTGCTAGCATCACGGAACTCGAGAATGCCTAACACCTTCTCCTGGGTTAACAGAATTCCTTACTCGGATTTCTGGTATGCAGACAACTTAAAACAGAGTCAAAATTCCTCGGTTTGGGATCTTTAAAATAAACGGTGTCCGGGAACATCGTCAAAAATCCGGGTGGCGACTCTAAAACTAAAATATATCCCAAATCCGAATAATGTCACTTAAAGTGGAAAAGTTCCCTAATCCACCCTTATCGGGGTGAAAAGGAGGTGTGACAGATCTAGCAACTTTGCTGGGGAATCAGAACCTAGAATCTCCAGGGTTCAAGAATTCGAGCTTATATAACTGTTATATTTTGGCTTTCATTATCTGATTTTACGTGTTTAAACCTAATGTGGTAATTGCCGCATTTACCGCTTTGATATTACCTGAACTGCATATAAATTATGCTGAAACCCTTCTTCTCTCTGAGTCTTCTAAATCATTTGGGAAGTGTGCACTTCGTGTGACTTCTTTTCTGTTAGAGTCATCCAAATTTTAGAATGAGATACGGACAATTTGCAAAGCTGGTGAAGCTTCTGTATTCCCGGTACGCTGCCCCGACCTTGGCTCGAGCTGTCCGCTCGGGTAAGCCTTGTCTAGAACAAAATCCTAGGATTTTAACCTAGTATAATATAGCATCATGCCGGATCTCTAGTAGGAACGATTATTTGCATCACGTGCATTTGACTTAGGGGACTCAACATAGAATATGGGTCCGTCTAGGACAGGTGAACCCGGAATAAAAGACCATCCTGATGCATCCTATCTGCTATGTGTACAATATTTTGTTTCGGTTTGTTTGTTGACCGGCTAAAGAAAAGGGAATAACAGAAAAACCAAAAGAGAAATAGAATAGGAGATTTATCCGATTTTTTTAAAACCCTGATATTCAAAATCACCACGAAACTCTTCCAAAAAGTTTGAAAATGGAGGAAGGAAAATAGTATTTCAAAAATGAAATGAGTCCGTGCATATTTTTCAAAATTGTGTCAAGATTTCCCGAACTATGCATTGTTTGATTCTCACCGATGTGAGATACGTAGGCAACCCTCATCGGGTCCAACCCTATTTTTCGAAAATCAAAATACAAAATATAGTCGAAAACAAAGTTAGGTGACGTCATTCTTGTCTAAATAGCCAAAATGTCCCAAAGGGGCACCGGAAGGCTGTTTTCACAAGAATAGCCACATGTGGTCTTTTCGAAATTTTTTGACCCAATTAGCAAACACATCCTAAAAAACTTCATTCCCGAAGTGCTGAAGGGTCGTATTTGCAAAGATGGTCCATTTCCAATTGGTTACAAAATTTCTTCAAAAATAGCACTTTTTATCTTTGGTCAAAATAAATCATGGCTTTTTCTTAACCAAATAATTTAAATAAATGTGCAGGATGAGCACTATCGAAAATCTTCCCTTTAATGTTGTCGAGGAAATTCCATTGGGACTTCGTATGTTGTGGAGAGACTTGGGAGAAGTCAGTAGAAAATCTGCGGTAAAAGCTTTGGGCGGACTTACCGGCCTGTTAAAGATTAAGCCAAGATTGGATATCATCGAAGCTGTAATATCATTTTGGGACCCCGCTCACAATGTGTCCCATTTTTCGTACTTCGAGTTGACACCCAAGCTAGAAGAAATAGCGGCGTAATGCTGGCCTCAGTGGAAACCTCAGAAACCGATATCCGGTAGCACCCAGGCTATGAATCCGCACAAATTCCTAGACCTTTTGAGCATTAGTCGGGAAATCCAAGACCCGCACCTATATGAAGGGTTTTTCACCTTTTACTTCATGTACAGTCGCTATGGAGATCCCCGCGGCTTTGAAGCTGACAACACTGGTCTGACCCACCACCGGAACCAAACTAAATGGGAGGCCCGCCGGGGATTGGCTTTCGTGGTAGCATTCTGGGGCACCCTAATTTAGGGGTTGGCATAAAATCCAAAAAACCGAATTCTGAACCGAACCGAATTAATTCGGTATTTCGGTTTCGGTTTTTTCGGTATTTCGGTCTAATTCGGTATTACATTTTCGGTATTTCGGTTTGGTTCTCGGTATAACAATTTTAAAAATTCGGTATACCAAAATTTTAAGGACATTTGTTTTGGACCCTACCTATATCTACCCACCTAGTGCCCAGCCGGCCAGCCCAATTTAATTCCCATTCTCGTCGCCCCCCAAGCCAAACTGCCCGAGCCCAGTACTCTTAGTCTTAGGTTAGGCCATTTTAATTTTTAGCAATTAGCAAATTAGGTTGAACCAACGACTCTCTCATCTTCAATTCTTCTTCTTCACCCATGCAGCAATCCTTTCCCTGAAGGAGCCAAACCACCAGAGAACACAAATAAATAAGTAAACACCATCTCGACATGCTTGTGCTATCTACAGAATGTTAATTTATTTATGAAACATAAGAGACTAAATAAATATCTCATACCTTTATTTTTTACAGAAACTAAAATATCATGTGAAACGTTGTTATTAACTACATCGAAAAGGTAAGGAAGCTGGTCGAGAATTCAAACAATACTTATCGCAGTAAAAAAACCTGAAACTTTATAGACTTAACATCACCCCCTTTGGATTAAGGTATTCCAACTTCCGGAAGTGTTGAACTGGTTATGTTTTTGCCGTTTATATTGCTTGACTATCATCTTATACGATCTTTTGCAGCCACACTTTCACTCCCTCATAGTCAGGCAGTCATAGAGTCACCATTTTCGTCTCCGATCTGGGCATCTGGCGTTGCCGCGTTGGTGATTCTGAGTTTCGACTCCTCTCTCCTCACTCCTCACTCCTCACTCAATCATTGGATTATTTCAAAGCTCAACGCTCCGTCCAGGTTCATATGAATTTTATATGATCTTTATTTTGTGATTGTTTGAGATTTCTTTTTATATTTTATAAATTCGATCATTTGGAAACTAGTAAAATGCCAAGTTTTTGTTTTCCTTATTGGTTGATATTTGTATTTTGTTGTTGCCTTGCATCTTCTTGTTAGTATTACAACTAACGATATTACATTTACACCTGATTTAGTGAGCCTCATTCTGTGTGCATATTGATTTAGTGATGGACCTTTTTGGCATTTTAATAGTTATTCTTTTATATAAGTTTAGTGAGCCTCATTCGACCCCTGGCTATTCTGAATTTCTGATGTATAAGTTTTTGATTTTTTGGAATGATAGTGTAAATGCATACTGATTTAGTAAGGCTCATTCGACCCCTGGCTTTTCTTGATTCTGATGTATAAGCAAAAACGTTTTGTGAATGAACCATTAGTAAGTAGGGAAATATACTAATTACTATACAAAGAAAAAGAGACTTTTCGGTATACCTCTTGTATTTGGAGATTTCAGATAATCAGTAAAATTCCACATTGATTTCAGATAATCAGTACCGATTAATATGTTCTAAGTGAATTTATTTTCTTATCTCTTTGCATTTTCTATGCACCCAAAAAGTATTTTAAAAAGAGAGCCATATTCACATATTGCTCACTTAAAGAACATATTGTACTAACTACCATATGGCAGTAAATTTAGGATCACACAATCTTATACTATCTCTATTTGTATAGATGGCAGATGAAAGTTTAAACAGTGTTGCCGGTTCAAGTGAAAGCTTACCTATTACTCAAGATAGCAACGCCAACACCATTGATACTCAAGATTCTAAGAAAAGAAAATCCATGCAACCTAGATCCGAGTATTGGAATCATTTTGATAAAGTAGAGGTAAATGGGGTTGGTAAAGCAGTGTGTAGATATTGTAAACAAGCTTTGGCTGCTTACTCATCTAAGAATGGAACAAGAGGATCGAAACATGATTTGAATAGATGCAAACAATACCCACCTAACATTAATAAAGATAAAAGTCAAGCAAAGTTAAATTTTCAATCTTGCCAAGGTGATGAAGGATCACTTTGGAAATTTGATCAAGAAGTGGTTAGGAGGGCCTTAATTGAGATGATAGTTATTGATGAACTACCATTTAGCTTTGTAGAAAATGAAGGCTTTATGAAGTTTATGAGAAAAACTCAACCACAATTTCGTCTTCCTTCTCGTAGAACAATAACAAGGGATTGTTATGAAGTTTACGGTGAATTGAAGCAAACTAGAGAATGTCTTTTAGAGAAGCACAACCAAAATTTTGCCTCACAACAGACACATGGACTTCATTACAAAGAATAAATTATGTGTTTGACAACCCACTTCATTGATAGGGATTGGAATTTTCATAAAAGAATACTAATTTTTTGTCCTATCACTAGTCATAAGGGTGAAGAGATGGCTAATGCTATTTCAAATTATTTGCTTGAATGAAAATTAGACAAGGTATTCACTATTACTATAGATAATGCTTCTTCAAATGATGTCACAGTCAAAGAATTATCTAAAACGTTAGATATGTGGAAACCTAATATGATGGGTGGTAAACATCTTCATGTGAGATGCAAGGCTCATATATTAAATCTAATTGTACAAGATAGTTTGAAAGAAATTGATGCTTCTGACGCACGTGTTAGAAATATTGTGAGGTATGTGAGAGCTTCTCCTGCAAGGACCTTAAAGTTTAAACAATGTTGTGCACGTGTAAATGTAGAATGTACCAAAACTTGTGCTTGGATGTTCCTACTAGGTGGAATTCCACCTATTTGATATTGGATACGACACAAAACTTTGAAAAGGCCTTTGACAAGTTTCATCTTTTCTATGATGGATTTTCTTCTTATCAATATTCTAGTGAAGATGGTAGTAGTGCAGGTCCTCTTGAACCTGATGATTGGGTGAATGTGAGGAATGTGATACAGTTTCTTGCAAGATTTCACGAGCTCACCAAAAAAGCTTCAGGTTCACGTTATGTCACTTGTAATGCTCATTTTGAGGATGTATCTGAACTTTATTGTCATTTGAAAAAGTGTTTAGTTAGTAAGGATGAGAATTTGAGAAAAATGGCTAGGCGGATGCAAGAAAAGTTCAAGAAGTATTGGGGGGAGCTTGAAAAGATGAATAAAATAATTTTTACTGCTTTCGTCTTGGATCCACGTAACAAATTTGAATATGTAGAGGGAGCACTTGAAGAACTTTTTGGGGAGGAAAAGGGGAAGAAAATAAATGCTGAGGTGTATGCTTATATGAATTCTTTGTTTGAAGAGTATCTAAAAAAATATTCAACTGGATCTTGTACTCAATCTTCATCTAGTTTTACTTCATCTAATAACATATCTAATACATCTAGTGGGAGTGTTATAACTGCATCATTAATAAGAACGAAACTTCACTTGAAGAAACAAAAGGAAGACAATGTAAGTGGGGGTGCTAAATCGGAGTTGGATAAATAAATTAGTGAAGAACAAGAGCCTTTTAGTGAAGAATTTGATATCTTAAGTTGGTGGAAAACACATGCTCCTAGATTTCCTATTCTTTCGGAGTTGGCTCGTGATGTGTTGACCATTCAAATTTCTAGTGTGGCGTCAGAATGCGCATTTAGCACCAGTGGCCGTATTCTTGATTCATTTAGGAGTTCATTGACTCCTAAATGTGTGCAAGCTCTTATTTGTGTTCATGATTGGCTTAGAGAAGAGAAGAATCTTATTAGTGTTAAAGAAGACTTGAAGTATCTTGAGGAACTCGAGCTTGGTAAGCTTTAATATATTGTGTGTATTTTAGTTCAAAATAATATATCATAATTGTTTATTTGTCATTGTCATTGACATATTTGGTCGAATTATCTTTAGATATGGGAAATAATGGAAGCACTACTAGCATTGCTTGATGTATAGTTGCAACTTGCAACTTGAGTGGTAAGTTTAATACACTATTTGTTTGGTGATATACTTTTGTAGTTTTGTTTTATTATCATAAAAAATAAATATTCTAACTTATAATTTATATATTGTTTAGGTTCAAGTGAAATCATGATGTTACTAACCTGCTACACTGCTGTGAATGTTTGAAAATGGTTGTTGTTTGACTGCTGCTACACTGCTGAATGTTTGAAATGGCTGAAGCCTGAATGTCAGTGATAGTTGTTGAGGGACTTCACTCTCAAGATTGGACATTTTTCTCTGTTTTATACTGATCATAAGAGCCTTTTTGGTGGAAGAACCAAAGATTGTGAAGAAGGTTTTGAAGATCCGGAAAGCCAAAAAAAGCTAGCTGCCAAAAGCTAAGCTTTTTATGCTTGGTGAAGTCGCTAGAGGAATTTTCGTGAAATTGTATTTTGAATTTTGGGATTAAGATTTGTATGTTGCTGGTTATTGTTAAGATGTTATATTGAATATTTTTCTTTAGTTTGTCAAAATATTTGTTCGGCTAGGTATCTTTCTGCCTTACTCTATGTATTTAAACTTCTTCCTATGGATATTTGATGATATTTCAAGTCAATATTAGTTCAGTTTTGCGTCTTAATTGTTATACAGGATTGCTGTTTAGTCTAGTTTGTTTCGTTGCTGCAATTTCCATTCAGTATGAATGTATGTTTTACGTTTATTAGTATCCTAAAGTTAGTTTTTCTGATCGATATTACTATGAATTGAGTGGAGGGAAATCCACTATTGACAAACATAAGTATGATTGTATGAGATCTTTCACGATGTATAAAGGTACTTGAGAACCTAAGTTTAAGTGAATAAATTTAGAGAGTATGATATTTGATTTATGTTTTTTGATATGTAAATTTAATGTACTTCTGGTTCAGCAACATATGAGAAGGTTTCCCCTCACGGCAGTGTGGCACTACGTTTGGGTTTGGCAGCATTTTAATTTTCGTTTGGTATACACATAACACAATTGAATAATTCATAAACCGAATACTTAACCGAAACCTTACCGAAACCGTACCGAACCAAAATAATAAATACCGAATCGTACCGAAATAATTTGGTACGGTATTTGGTATACACAATTGATAAACCGAATACCAAATACCAAACCGAAATTCTTAAATACCGAATGCCCACCCCTACCCTAATTATCCCAAGGAGTGATGTATATTAGACTCGTGGGGATGGCCGACTTCATGATGAAAAAATCTAATGGCACTCTTGTACCCATGGTCTTAGCCGAAATCTACAATGCCCTAGCTATTTGCCAGTCCGGGGGAAAATTCTTCGAAGGGTGCAACCTGCTCCTACAAATCTGGATGATTGAGCACCTATGTCATCGCCCGGGCTACAAGAATTACGGTTTGACTAGTTTAAATTATATTGAAGAACATGGGACTCGGGTAGAGAGCCACAAATTTTCGGAGGGCACAGAAGCCTGGTGCATACACTTGAGTTCATTGACTTCCAACCAAATTGAGTGGACATTCGGTTGGCACCCTATCGGCGAAGTCATCCATATGTCGACCGAGGTGTGTTACCTTCTAATGATGGGCCTCTGAAGCATTCAGCCGTATGCCCTGCATCGGGACTTACGACAACTGAGAAGGCAGCAGAATATTCCATATGATGAGGATATGAGTCAGCAAGCCATTGAGTTATGTCCAAGAAAGGAATTACCAGAGGATAGGGTCGGCCATATCTGGCATCAGTGCAGATATTTTGTAACGATCCAGCCGATCGTTTTGCGTATTAGGATTACGCTCCCTTATATGAAACCTTCCTTAGCGGCTATACGTGCTTTATGACTTGCGGGATTGGGTGGTTCGGGATTTGGGAATGATTTGAGTGGTTTAGGAACACTTGGTTCCTTAAGATTGGCCTATTTGGCCAAGTTTGACTTCGGTAAATATTTTGATCAAACGACCTCGGAATCGAGTTCTGACAGCACCAGTAGCTCCGTATGATGATTTCGGACTTGGGCGTATCTTCGGCTCGGGTTTTCGATGACCCGGAAGCATTTCAGCGCCGAAATGGAAATCAGGATTTCCTTATGTTTAAAATTTGGGTTAAGACGTGATTTTATGCTATCGAGGTCCGAGCGGAATTCTGGGACCGGGAATAGTTCTTTATAGTCATTTATTACTTGTCTGCAAAATTTGAAGTCATTCCGAGTAGTATAGGCCCGTTCGGCACAATGAAATGAATTCTAGAATTTCAAAGTTCTTAAGTTTTGAATTCAGGGGTTTTGGAGGGTGATTTTGAGTTTTAGCATTGTTTTGAGTGTTCTGTGGGCTCGGGCAAGTCCGTTTAATTATTTGGGACTTGTTGGTATATTTGAACGGGGGCTCGGGTGGGCCCAGGTGCCTCTGGGAACCCGCACGAGGCCAAAAACAAGCAAAAATCACTGCTGGTGCACAGCAGCTGGTGTGACCGCAGGTGCGGTTGCCCAGCCGCAGGTGCGGGACCGCACCTGCGGTCCAGGCCTTCGCAGGTGCGACCTCTTCCGCAGGTGCGATCAAAACTCCGCAGGAGCGGGACCGCTGGTGCGGCTCCCAACTCTGTAGGTGCGAGGCTAGGGTCCCAGGCCCTTTTTCCGCAGGGGCGATCAATTTCTCGCAGGTGCGAGACCGCACCTGCGGTCCCAAGGTTGCAGATGCGGAAACCCCTGTTGGCAGCCCCTTTAAATGTCCAAAATTACGGGTTTTCTTCACTTTTATCCATCTTCAACCTCCATTAGAGAGCTTTTGAGCTAGGGGAAAGGCTGTCCAAGAATCTTATCATCAAAGGTTAGTAATTTCTCTCCAAAATTCCAATTATACATAGAATTCAACTAGTTTAATTCTTAAAAGTATCAAATCATAAAATTTGATAGAAATTCTAGGGCTTTGGATAATTGGTGAGTTATCCATTTGAGACCATGAATTCTTGTACAAATCACATAACTTCAATCCTTAGACTTCGGGTAATGCATTCCTTCATGAATTTTCGAAATCCGAACGTGTGGGCCCGGGGTCGAAATTTCGAAAACCTTCAAGAATGCTTAAATTTTGGGATTTCCTTGTTAATTCCCCTTCGTTGGACTGAAATTGATTCAATTATACAATGTTTGGCTAGTTGTAAGCCGTCGAGAGTATATTTCGGAGATTCGGGTGCATCCTTGATCCGAGGGGTGATTTCGTCACGATGTGAGTCTCCTTTCTAACCTTGTAAGAGGGAAATTGTCCCCATAGGTGTTCTATATGTTTTATGTTTGTATTTGGGGGCTACGTGTGTACCTTATGACGAGAGTCCGTACGTAGCGACTACTATTGTTATGTTCGGGTAGTGTAGGACCACAGCATGCCATGCATTCTGCCTTAAATTGAAGTATATGCTTAAATTCATGCTTGATATACTACTGTCTCCCTGAGCTTTCATTTACTTAATAATTGGGAGGGATTGTGATGAATAGAACTTTACATTTGTGTGTGCATGATAGTCGCCTCGTAATTTACATTCCGCGAGCGGCATATGGTTTCCTTCACTCTTATAGGAGCGGGCCGTGCGCCACGGCGGGTTTATAGTGCACTTACGGTACGGGCCGATCGATCCCCGGTAGTGCACAGGGATTTATTTGAGAATGCCCTAATGGTACGGGCCAGTCGATCCCCGGTAGTGCATGGACGAAGTTACAAAATGATTGTGTGTGATTACATTGATAGACGCACTCACGGTACGGGCCGGTCAATCCCCGACAGTGCGTAGTTGGACTCTTGGTAAGCATGCACTCATGGTACAGGCCGGTCGATCCCTGGCAGTGCATAACTCTTCTTGATATGATTACATTATAAGCATGCACTCATGGTACGGGCCGGTCGATCTCCGATAGTGCATAGCTCTTCTTGATATGATTACATTATAAGAATGCACTCATGGTATGGGCCGGTCGATCCCCGGCAGTGCATAGCTATTCTTCCTCCTGACTCTATCCGGTTGCTTTACACTTATGTGCGCATGACTGTTTGGTGCTGAATTCCTGATTTATGACGTGACAGGTGGATGGGAAAAGATACAGGGAAGTTGATATTGCTTTCGATATTTATTTGGAAACTCTGTATTCTCTTTACAATTGTGGTTCATTGTTTACATGTCTACTGTTTTCCTTACATCCTACTTTACATTATTACTGTTTGACCTTAGTGAGTACTTAGTCGACCTCTCGTCACTACTTCTTCAAGATTAGACGGGATACTCACTGGTTACATATTTATATATGTACTCATGCTGCACTTTCTTTTCTTTTGTACTTGACTGTACAGGTCTGGAGGCTGGTATTTCGGATTATCAGGTCGGGGCTAGGTATTGACTGACTAACTATACTTCACGGTGAGCTGCTCCCCTTGGCGACTTCCTTGCAGCACCCTGGAGTTTTCTTTTGTCATATTCTCTGTCTAATTCATTCAGACTGAGACTCTGTATATATTTTAGTCATTGTATATTCAGTAGTTGCCCGTGACACTAGTTCCTGGCACACACATAGTGTATATTTTTGGTTGTTGGTTGTACATATGTCATGCGACATGCCTATTGGTTGATTTTCTGCACTTGTAGTTTTATTTCACATCACCCGCCATTATTATGTTTATATCTGTTTAAAATTGGTTAAAAGATTAAATTTGCGTAATTGGGAATGGTAACACTTAGTGTTTCTATATTGGCTGGCCTAACCTCGTTGTTGGGCGCCATCGCGACTTGAATCGAGATTTGGGTCGTGACAACGTGGTATCAGAGCCTTAGGTTCACGTAGTCTCACGAGTCACGGGCAGACCCAGTAGAGTCTTGGGGATCAGTACGGAGACGTCTGTACTTATCTTCAGGAGGCTATGGGGTGTTAGGAAACTCCTTTCGATTCATATCCTATCGTGCAGCCGATGATGTACTCAAATTTGATCTTCTACTCTCTCACAGATGGTGAGGACACGTGCTTCACATGTTTCTGTCCAGGGGAGGCTGCTACCCCCGCCTCTCGAGGCCGTGGTAGGGGCAGGGGTAGGGCTCATGTTCGTGGTAGGGGGCGAGGGCGTCCCAGAGATATATCAGTTGCACCGATTGAGGATCCGTACATTGAGGAGCAGGATGAGCTGCCTCCAGTAGCTCCTCCACCAGCTGATTTTATGACGGCGTCGGGCCTCCAGGAGGTCATGGGCCGTATGTTGAGATTTATGGATACCATGTCGCAGGTGGATATACTTCCATCAGATCCTGCTACTTCTGAGGCAGGAGGGGGAGTACGGACCCCTACCGCTCAGGCTACGGGACCAGCAACGACAGCACATCGTACTCCAGATACACCACCCGTGATTGGGGTTAAGCCTGGGGTGGCAGTACCAGAGCCCAGGCCACTTGCAGAGGGGGACCAACAGAAGATGCTTGATAGATGGACCCGACTTCGCCCGCCGACCTTCGAGGATGAGCGGGGTGAGGATGCGCAGGATTTTATTGACCGGTGCAGGGACAAACTGCACAATATGAGGATATTAGAGTCACATGGGGTAGACTTCACCACATTTCAGCTTGAGGGTAGAGCTCGCCGTTGGTGGCAGTCATATGTTCTTAGTAGTCCAGCGGATTCTCCTCCTGTCACTTGGGGTCAGTTTACTCAGCTATTCTTGGATAGGTACATTCCGTCGTCTGAGAGGGAGGAGCTTCGGGCCTGTTTGAGAGGTTGGAGCAGGGACAGATGTCTGTGACGGATTATGAGGCGAGGTTTTCAGATTTATCCCGCCATGCTCTCATGATATTTCCCACTGATGCAGAGAGAGTCTGACGGTTCGTGGCAGGCTTATATCCAGGCATAAGGACCTCCATGGCCAGAGAGGTTGAGATGGGTACCCCCTACCAGCTTGTAGTCGATATAGCTCGACGGATTGAGGGTTACCGTGCGAGGAGTAGGGAGCAGGGTCAATAGGACAAGAGGGCCAGTTTGCAGGTGACTTCAGGGGTGCTCCAGCCAGGGGCAGGGGTCAGTTCGGAGGTAGTCAGTTCAGCAGGCCTTCCTATTCAGCACCTCCACTACCTCCTAGGGTTGTTCCAGCCAGGCCTCAGTTTAGTGCCATGCTAGAGCGTTCTTATCATCCTCCAGCTATCCAAAGTGCACCCAGCAGTTACTCCAGCCGTCAGAGATCCTACGATTCCTATTTCAGTGCCATGCTAGATGATTCTTACCGCCCTCCGGCTATTCAAGGTTCTTCTTCTTCTTCAGGACAGCAGGCTATGACGCCTAGAGGTTTTTTCGAGTGTGGGGAGATGGCCACATGATCAGGCAATGTTCCGGGTATCAGGGCAAGGCCGTGCAGCAGAGTCACCAGCCTATAATTTCAGCACCTGTAGCACGACCACCTAGGGGTGGGGGTCAAGTTGGCAGGGGCTGTCCTAGAGGGGGAGGCCAGTCAGGAGGGGGTCAGTCAGCTCCAGCTCGTTCTGGGGGAGCTCAGTCATCGGGTGCTTCAGCCAGATTCTATGTTATTCCGGCCAGATCAGACGCAGTGGCCTCAGACGCTGTGATTACAAGTATCATCTCAGTCTGTGGTAGAGAGGCTTCAGTGCTATTCGATCCAGGATCCACTTATTCATATGTTTCAGCATTATTTGCTCATTTCCTGGATGTTCCTCGTGAGTCTTTGGGTTCTCCCTTGTATGTGTCCACTCCTGTGGACGACTCTGTAGTGGTAGACCGGGTCTACCGATCTTGTGTGATTGCTTTTTGTGGGCTTGAGACCAGAGCCAAACTGTTATTGCTTGATATGGTTGATTTCGAGGTTATTTTGGGCATGTATTGGCTATCTCCTTATCATGCTGTATTGGATTGCCATGCCAAGACAGTTACATTAGCCATGCCTGAGTCGCCGAGGTTAGAGTGGAAGGGTTCTTCAGTTAGTGCCTTCAGCCGGGTCATTTCCTTCCTGAAAGCTCGGCACATGGTCGAGAAGGGGTCTTTAGCCTACTTTGCTTATGTGCGGGACACCACCGCCGAGTCTCCTACCATCGATTCAGTGCCAGTCGTTCGAGAGTTTCCGGATGTGTTTTCTTCAGACCTTCCAGGCATGCCTCCAGATCGAGATATATATTTCTACATTGATTTGGCTCCAGATACTCAACCTATTTCTATTCCCCCGTATCGTATGGCACCTAAGGAGCTAAAGGAGTTGAAGGAGAAGCTTGAGGAGTTGTTGGCCAAGGGTTTTATCAGGCCGAGTGTGTCGCCGTGGGGTGCTCCAGTCTTATTTGTAAAGAAGAAGGATGGGTCCATACGGATGTGCATTGATTACCACCAGCTGAATAAAGTGACCATCAAGAACAAGTATCCCCTGCCGCGCATTGATGATTTGTTTGACCAGTTGCAGGGGGCTCGAGTGTTTTCTAAGATAGATCTGAGATCGGGTTATCACCAGCTGAAGATTCGGGCTTCTAATGTTCCGAAGACTGCTTTTCGCACAAGATATGGCCATTATGAGTTTCTAGTGATGTCCTTTGGCTTGACAAATGCCCCAGCAGCATTTATGGACTTAATGAATAGGGTATTCAGTCCGTATATCGAATCCTTCGTTATTGTTTTCATTGATGATATATTGATCTACTCACGGAGCTTGGTTGAGCACGAGCACCATTTGAGAGTTGTGCTTCAGACCTTGCGAGCACAGAGGCTATATGCTAAGTTCTCCAAGTGCGAGTTCTGGTTGGAGTCTGTGGCATTTTTCGGGCACGTGGTGTCCGGAGGGGGTATCAAGGTTGATCCGCAGAAGATTGAGGCAGTTCAGAGTTTGCCATGTCCCACTTCAGCTTCATAGATCAGGAGTTTTCTGGGTTTAGCAGGCTATTACCGTCGATTCGTGGAGGGATTCTCCTCTATTGCAGCTCCACTGACTAGGTTAACTCAGAAGAATGCCCTGTTTCGATGGTCAGACGATTGTGAGGCGAGCTTTCAAATGCTCAAGGCAGCATTGACTTCAGCACCAGTTCTATCATTGCCTTCCGAGTCAGGGATGTATATTGTATATTACGACGCTTCACGCATTGGGTTGGGATGTGTGTTGATGCAGTATGGCAGGGTTATTGCTTATGCTTCACGCCAGCTGAAGGTTCATAAGAAGAATTATCCTGTACACGACCTGGAGTTGGTGGCGATTGTTCATGCGTTAAAGTTATGGCGGCATTACTTGTATGGTGTATCTTGTGAGGTCTACACTGATCACCGCAGTTTGCAGTACTTGCTTAAGCAGAGGGACCTTAATTTGAGGCAGCGGAGGTGGCTTGAGTTCTTAAAGGACTATGATCTTACTATTTTGTACCACCCGGGCAAGGCGAATTTAGTAGCGGATGCTTTGAGCAGGAGAGCAGCGAGTATGGGTAGTTTGACCCACATTACAGCTGAGGAGAGGCCTTTAGCCTTGGACATTCAGTCTTTGGCCAACTGCCTGGTGAGATTGGACCTTTCAGAGCCTCGTCGAGTTCTAGCTCATGTGGTTTCTCAGTCTTCATTATTGGGAGAGATTAAGGCTCGACAGTTTGATTATCCACGTCTGGAAGAGCTTCGGGATACGGTGGTCCAGGGTAGGGCCAAGGAGGTTACCTTAGGCGAGGATGGTGTTCTGAGACTCCAAAGTCGATTGTGTGTTCCTGATGTTGATGGCTTGAGGGAGAAGATTCTAGCAGATGGCTGACCCCTCCACTGAACACGGACCGAAGGATAACTCTCCGACCTCAACTGGAAAACCTGCCTATCTAATATAGCTACCGGTTCCTCCTCATAAGTCAGATCCTTGTCCAACTGGACACCGCTGAAGTCAAGAACATGAGATGGATCCGCAATATACTTCCGGAGCATGGATACATGAAACACTGGATGAACTGCTAATAAATGTGGTGGCAAGGCAAGTCTGTAGGCCACCCCTCCTACCTTGTCCAAAATCTCAAATGGACCAATATACCTAGGGCTCAACCTGCCTTTCTTTCCGAATCTCATCACGCTCTTCATAGGCGACACTCGAAGGAACACCTGGTCTCCTACCATAAAAGCCAAATCTCGAACTCTACGATCTGCATAACTCTTTTTCCTGGAATGAGATGTACGAAGTCTATCCTGAATGATCTTCTCCTTAACCAAGGCATCCTGGACTAACTCAGAACCCAATAATGTAGCCTCCCTGGGCTTAAACCATCCGACTGGAGACCGACATCGCCTACCATACAACGCCTCATACGGAGCCATCTGAATGCTCGACTGGTAACTTTTGTTGTAGGAAAACTCTACTAAAGGAAAGAACTGATCCCATGAACAACTAAAATCAATAACACATGCCCGCAACATATCCTCCAAAATCTGAATAGTGCGCTCGGATTGTCCGTCCGTCTGAGGATGAAATGTTGTGCTCAACTCAATCTGTGTGCCCAACTCTCGCTGAAATACTCTCCAGAAATGGGAGGTAAACTGAGTACCTCGGTCTGATATGATAGATAAGGGCACACCGTGCAATCTGACAATCTCTCTCATATAGATCTGAGCTAACTTCTCCGCTGAAGATGAAACCGCCACCGGAATGAAATGTGCTGACTTGGTCAGCCTATCTACCACAACCCATACTGCATCAACCATCCTCTGAGTCCGTGGAAGTCCAACTACAAAATCCATCGTGATACGCTCCCACTTCCACTCGGGAAGCTGAATCTGCTGCATCAAACCACCGGGTCTCTGGTGCTCATACTTAACCTGCTGACAATTCAAGCGCTGAGCTACATAAGCCACAATATCCTTCTTCATTCTACGCCACCAATAATGCTGCCGCAACTCCTGGTACATCTTCGCGGCGCCCGGATGAATGGAATACCGGGAACTCTGGGCCTCCTACAATATCAATTCACGAATACCGTCCACATCAGGAACACATATACGACCCTGCAATCTCAAAACTCCCTCAGTATCTACTGTGACCTGTTTGGTACGTCCGTGCCGAACCGCATCTCTAAGAGCACACTAATGTCGATCATCGTACTTCCTGGCGCGAATACGATCATGCAATGAAGAACGATCGACGGTATGGGCCAAAACACTGTCACCCTCGGAAACCTCCAATCTAACAAATCGATTGGCTAACGCCTGAACATCCAAAGCCAAAGGTCGCTCTCCAACTGATAGATAAGCCAAACTACCCATGCTGACTGACTTCCGGCTCAAGGCATCG
>ML272565.1:0-19173 GCA_005239495.1 Nicotiana undulata | reverse complement strand
GGGTTGGGGGGCTGAAAAATAAAATAAAAACACAAAATTGAAATTAAAAAAAAAAAGTAAAAAATAAATTTTGGGGGGTGGTGCAGAAATATGAAAAAATAGAAAACAGAAAATTGAAAGTAAAAAATAAAAAATACAAATAAAAAGTAATTTTTTTAGGGTGTTTGCGCACAGGGGTAGGGTGAGTGGGTGGTGCAGAAAAATAAAAGAACAGAAAATTAAAATACAAAAAAAAATGTAAAATTGGGGCAACTAAGTAAATTTCTAGATAAGTTGGGTTGAGATCCCTTTGTTTTGGGTGAGTTTCATGGGTTGTGTTTGAGATGCTAAATGGGTCAGAATGAGTTATAAAAAACAGGCCGAATACATACGGAGACAGTTAAAGTTGACACGATTTTTCATTTAGACATCGAAACTTAAGGGTGTTCCTATTGAACACTTATACTACCCGAAACTTATTCTAATTGCGCACTTGAAAAATCGTGTCAACTTTAAGTGTCTCTGTATGAGAAATCGTGCCAACCCAAATTGACCCATGAGCTAAAATATTTTTAGCCCAACCCATTAATCTCTGGGCGGGTTGGATGGGTTTGGACTCAAATTGTCACCCCTAATCGGGGCTTCTTACTCCCTGTATAGAAAACCTCTTGACTTATGTACAATCAACTTTGCAATAATGGTAGGGCACTTGTGCTTCTGCATTAACAATCTTTGATCCCTTTCTTGCCTTACTTGATATACACTCCCTACTTGAAGTTCTTTCCATTGAATTGTGTCATAGCCCAAGCTACCTCTACATTCCAATATATTGCTTTTCTCCAAATACCCTGCCAAAATAATATACTTTTTTTCCTCAGATTGTAGCAGCTACTGCATATTGAAAAAGCAAGCGTGCAATGCTCTCATCTTGTTGATTACAAAGTGGACATGTCTAATTTAAATTCATGCCTTAATAAGACAGTCTATCCTTTGTATATAATCTTTTATGAGCAGCTACACTAAACAAAAATTATCCGTTTAGCACTCCAAGGTTATTGCAAACTGGCCTCTTCTAAGGAACCTTTATATAATCATCCTTAATAAATTTCAGTGTAAGTATTACTATCCGCATTTTTATTCTAAAATCTATCACGTTTAAAATAATACAATGATTCTCGCATAACTTATGCAAATATATTTATGATGAAAACGAAAAGAACAGACCAACCATTGTCTTTATTAATACCGATTTCAATATGGAGATTTAATCTCGTTAAATTCTAACCAAACAATATAGACACACAAAAAAAAACGCAGAGATTATTATGTCGCGTATAACCCTAAAAATGGACCCTTTTATAGGAGTTGGTTGGTTCGCTTGTCAGGAGATACAATTTTTATCCAGCATTATTTTATAAAACATTTGGTTGGATTTTAGGATATTATTTTAGCCTACGTACGTTGCATGTAGGGGTGTCAATGAATCTTCAAAAACCGATTAAACCGACTGAACCGTACCGAACGGATTATTAAGTTTCTTTCATTAAAATTGTTGTTTTTATATAATTTAGAACTGTACATGAATAACAGGGTCGTAAGTGACCAAGTAATTAACACCCGAACGTCCCAACTTTTATATTTGTTATGCTAATCCTATTGAAACTAAATTAGTTCTAACATCTTGAGTAGCAAGCCACAAGGTATTGAATATCTTTCCTCTCATATGATTTAGGGGAAACCATATGCTCCCACTCTATCAAGTGTTTAACCACTCGGTACTGTATATGGCCATCCGGCCCAGGAAATCCATCCCGGAACATATATACAACACTGACTGATAGTCACCCAGTACCGAGGACAAAAGGGCAGTCCAGCTCAGTGGAGAAATCCATCTCCCGGTATCAAGTACTTCAGGCAAATCCATGTCCAAGGAAATCCATCGCTCAATAATATCATCCGCGCTCACTAGGGGGGGGGGGATTGTTACAGACTCCGGAGGGGCTCCTACAGCTCAAGCACTATCAAAATCATCAATATACTCGCTGCGACGTACAACCCAATCCCATAACTGTCACTCATAGCAGACTCTCGACCTTACTCAGTCATCAACCTCTCCAGTCTCACCACGGGCTCATAATGTCATAAAAACAACCCGGAACAAATGATATGATAGATCACTGAATTACCGAGACTGAGATATGATATAAAGATGCAAGATCGAGACTGAGTATGAAATAATAAATGAAACTAATAAGATGACAACAATAAGCCACCGCTAAGGGGTCCCACAATACCAACACAAAACCAAAAACATGATATCTAACATGTCTTATAGCTCAACTAACTCATCACATGAAGAAACATGTGTATTAAATGGATAACGTCATTTAACAGTGTCATGGAATCGTCTAGGTCCCAATTCTCATGGTGCACGCTCACACGTCCTCCACTTTGCATGTGCATCACCTCAATACTAATCACATAACTTATAATTCGGTGTTTCGAACCCTCGGAACCAAGTTTCGAAGCGTTACTTACCTCAAGCCAAGCCAAATCTTACTCCGTTACGCTCTTGCCCCTCGATTCGGCCTCCAAATGCTCCAAATCTATTCACAACAAGCACAATACCATCAATATACATTGGAAAAAAAATGAATTTCACAAGAAAAACTACCAAATTAGACAAAGAACCCGAAATTGGTTCAAACTCGGCCCCCGGGCCCACGTTTCGAAATCCAACAAAAATTAGAAAATTAGAGAGCCCATTCACTCACGAGTCAATACATACAAGATTTATAAAAATCCGACCTCATTTGACCCCTCAATTCCCCAAATCAAACTCTACAAAATCCCATACCCTAACCCCTCATTTTCGCCCCTAATTCCCACTAATAAAATGCTTAAACAACGGAAAATCACAATAGATAGGAGTATTAGAGCTCAAGCCACTTACCTAATTGAAAGCCCATTGAATCTCTCTTCAAATCACTCCCAAAAGCTCCAAAACCGATTGAAAATGGACCAAAATCCGCGAAGTGTGCTATTTATACTTTTTGCGCAGGCTTTTCGCACCTACAACCTCATTTCCACGCCTGCGGTACCGCACGTGCGGTCAAAAACCTTGCACATGCGCCCCAGGTCTCGCACCTGCGGGCTCGCATATGCGGCCAAATCCTTCGCACATGTGCTCCCAGCCTTGGCCTTCCATTTTCGCATCTGTGACTCCCCTAATCGCACCTGCGAATCTCAATCACCACCCGAAATCAACACCAGTAGCCCTAACACCAGCAAAATAAGCAACTCTCAGTCACAAAAAATTGATCCGTTAACCACCTGGAACACACCTGAGGCCCTCGGTACCTCACCCACTAATACCAACAAGTGACATATCAACATACGAGCTTAGGCGAACCTTCAGAACACTAAAAATAACATCAAAACACCAAATTATCCTCGTCTTCAATCCTAAGAACCTCTAAATTTCAAAATTTTGCAAACGACGCCGAAACCTACCAAACCATGTTCGAATGACCTCAAATTTTACACACGTGTCACAAATGGCACTGCAAACCTACTCCAACTTTCGATATTCCATTCCGACCCCGAAATCAAAATTTCCACTGCTGACCAAAATTGCCAAATTTCCAATTTTCTAATTCAAGCCTAATTCTACCACGGGCCTCAAAATTACATTCCGGACGCACTCCTAAGTCCAAAATCACCTAACTGAGCTAACAGAACCATAAAAATCCAAATCCGAGATCGTTTACTCATAAGTCAACATCCGATTGACTTTTCCAACTTAAACTTCTAAATAGGAGACTAAGTGTCTCATTCCACTACGGACCCGAACCAACCAACCCGATACAACACAATAAAGTTGAATAACCTATAAAGAAGTAGAAATGGGGAAACAGGGCTATAAATATCAAAACGACCGGCCGGGTCGTTACATCCTCCCCCTTTTAAACAAATGTTCGTCCTCGAACGGGTCTCGAAACATACTTGGAGTCTCAAATAGGTGTGTATATCTTCTCCGCATCTCCCGCTTGGTCTCCCAAGTGGCCTCCTCCACAGGCTGACCTCTCCGCCTCACCTTTACTGAAGCTATGTCCTTTGACCTTAACTTTCGAACCTGCCAATCCAAAATAGCCATCGGCTCCACATCATAAGTCATATCTTCCTCCAGCTGAACCGTGCTGAAAGTCCAAAACATGGGACGGATTGGCAACATGCTTCCGGAACATGGAAACATGAAATATCGGGTGCACACTCGACAAACTGAGTGGCAAGGCGAGCTTATAATCCACCTACCCTATCCTTTGAAGCACCTCAAAAGGCCCAATGAACCGGGGGCTCAATTTTCCCCTCTTCCCAAACCTCATAAAACCCTTCATGGGTGATATCTTCTGCAAAACCTTCTCTCCAACCATAAAAGATACATCACGTACCTTCCTGTCCGCATAACTCTTCTGCCTAGACTGCGATGTGCGAAGCCGCTTCTGAGCGTGAGTGGCAGAAACTTGTCCCATGAATCCCCAAAGTCAATGGCACACACGTGCAACATGCCCTTCAACATCTGAATAGTGCGCTCGGATTGCCCGTCCGTTTGAGGGTGAAAAGCTATGCTCAATTCAACCTGAGTACCCAACTCTCACTTCACGACCCACCAAAACTGCGACGTGAACTGAGTACCTCTATCTGAATGATGGAAACTGGGATACCATGCAGGCGAACAATCTCTCGAATATAAATCTCATCCAACCGCTCTGAAGTATAAGTAGTACCAACACGAATGAAGTGCGCGCATTTGGTCAGCCGACCAAAATAACCCAGCATCGAACTTCCTCGAAGTCCATGGGAGCCCAACTACAAAGTCCATGGTGATCCACTGCCACTTCCACTCCGGGATCTCTAATCTCAGAAGAAAGCCACCCGGTCTCTGATGCTCATACTTAACCTGCTGACAGTTGAGACACCGAGCTACAAACCCATCTATATCCTTCTTCATCTGCCTCCACCAGTAGTGCTGTCTCATATCTTGGTACATCTTCGTGGCACCCGGATGGATGGAATACCGCGAGCTGTGGGCCTTCTAAAGAATCAACTCCCGAAGCCCATCCATATTAGGAACACATATCCGGACCTGCATCCTCAACACATTGTCATCACCAATAGTCACATCACTAGCATCACCTCGCCGGACCCTGTCCTGAAGAACGAGCATGTGGGGGTCATCATACTGACGCTCCCTAATACAGTCATAAAGGGAAGACCTGGAGACCATGAAAGCCAATACCCGACTCGGCTCCGAAATATCTAATCTCACAAGTTGGCCCGCTAAGGCCTCAACATCCAATCCCAAGGGTCTCTCTGCTGCAGGAAGATATGCTAAACTCTCCAACTCCCCGCCCGTCGACTCAAAGCATTAGCCACCACATTGACCTTCCCCGGATGGTATAAAATGGTGATATCATAGTCCTTAAGAAGCTCCAACCATCTCCGCTGATGCAAATTAAGGTCTTTCTGCTTAAATAGATATTGTAGACTCCGGTGATCAGTATAGATCTCACAATAAACCCCATACAGATAATGACACCAAATCTTCAAGGCATGAACAATGGCTGCCAAGTCAAGATCATGAACAAGATAGTTCTTCTCATGGGTATTCAACTGGCGCGAGGCATAGGCAATCACCCTACTATCCTGCATCAAAACACATCCAATGCCTATCGTCAATGCATCACAATACACGGTATAAAAACCTGAAGCTGATCTAATACTGGAGCTATGGTTAAGTCAGTCTTGAGCTTCTGAAATCTCTCCTCACACTCATCCGACTACCTGAATGGAGCACCCTTTTGGGTCAATTTTGTCAAGGGCAATGCAATAGATGAAAATCCCTCCACGAAGCGACGATAGTAACCCGCCAAACCAAGAAAGCTACAAATCTCCATGGCTGAGGACGTTCTAGACCAACTCTGCACCGCCTCTATCTTCTTCGGATCCACCTGACTACCCTCACTGGACACCACGTGTCCCAATAATGCTACTGAACCAAGCCAAAACTCACACTTGGAGAACTTTGCATAAAGCTTCTCCACCCTCAATCTCAGTAATACAATCCTCAAATGCTGAGCACGCTCCTCCTTGCTACGAGAGTACACCAGGATGTCATCAATGAATAAAATAACGAAGGAGTCCAAATAGGGCTGGAATACATTGTTCATCAAATGCATGAACACTACTAGGGCATTAGTCAGCCCAAAAGACATCACCAAGAACTCAGAATGGCCATAACGGGTCTTGAAAGTTGTCTTAAGAATATTCAAATCCCGAATCTTCAGCTGGTGATACCCAAATCTCAAATCAATCTTGGAGAACACCCTCACTCCCTGAAGCTGGTCGAATAAATCATCAATACAAAGCAAAGGATACTTGTTATTGACTGTGACCTTGTTCAACTGCATGTAATCAATGCACATCCTCATGGAACCATCCTTTTTATTCACAAATAGAACCGGTGCACCCCAAGGTGACACACTAGGAAGAATAAACCCCTTATCAAGGAGTTCCTAAAGTTGTTCTTTCAATTCCTTCAACTCCGGCGGTGCCATACGATACGGAGGAATGGAAATGGGTTAAGTGCCCGACACCAAATCAATACCAAAGTCAATATCCCTGTCAGGCAGCATGCCCGATAGGTCTGTAGGGAACATATGTGGAAAGTCACGTGCAACCAGAATAGAAATAATGGTAGGAGTCTCTGATCTAACATCTCTCACAAGAGCCAAATAAGATAGGCAACCCTTTTCAACCATACACTGAGCCTTTAAGTACGAATTTACCCTACTGGTTACATAGTCTATAGAACTGCTCCACTTTACCCTCGAAAATCCTGACATCTTTAAGGTCACGGTCTTAGTGTGATAATCTAGAGGAGATAACCAGTCCATACCCAATATCACATCAAAGTCAACCATACTGAGCAACAAAATATTTACTCGGGTCTTCAGCCCCCCAATAGTCACCACACATGACTGATACACACAGTCCACAACAATAGTATCATCCACAGGAGTAGATACATGAACAGATAAAACTAAAGTCTCACGAGGCATATCCAGAAAATGAGCAAAATATGAGGAAACATAGGGATACGTGGAACCGGGGTCAAATAATACTGAGGCATCTCAGTGGAAAACTGAAACAGTGCCTGTAATCATAGCATCTGAAGCAATGGTATTTGTTCGAGTAGGGAGGGCATAGAAACGGGCCTGGCCCTCTCCTGATCTGCCTCCCCCTCTCGGGCGACCCTTAGCTGACTGAGTTCAACCCCTAGATGGCTGGGCGAGTGGTAGAGGAACTGGTGCTAAAATTGAAGGCCTATTCCTATGCTTAGATGAACCTCCCCACACTCAAATCAACCTCTACCAGCCACTGGGGACTAAAGGGAACCCCGAGCACTGGAATAACCGCCAAAAGGTCCTAACACAGATGAGCCCCGAGCTAATGTTGCATGAGATGAAATCTGAGCGGGTAAGGCGATGAATGATGTTTGGCCCTACTGATAACCATGAGGTCCATGACTAGAGGATGCACCACGGTGGACTGGGCGAGCTGTCTCAGCATGCCTGAAAGGACGACCTCTACTATGCTGGAATTTACCCCCAAAAGGAGCACCACTGAATCCACTCTGTTCACGAGGCCTCTTGGACGCCCTCTCAATCCTTTCCTATCCCGCAAACCATTTCAATATGTCGAGCAATGTCGGCAAACTCATCAAAAGTAACACCAGACACTCTTTATCTAGTCACAAGCAATCGAAGCTGGAAACTGAGGCTATATATAAACCTTATGATCCTCTCGCGATTTGTGGGAATCAACCAGATCACATGACATGCCAACTCGGAAAATCGCATCTCATACTGCATCACAGACATATCACCCTGACGAAGCTGCTCAAACTATTTGTGTAGCTCCTCTCTGCGGGACTGAGGTACAAACTTCTCTAGAAAGAGAACGGAGAACTGCTGCCAAGTAAAGGGTGCTGCGCCAACCGGCCTACGACTCTCGTAAGACTCCCACCAAATAAATGCAGCCTCAGAGAACTGGAATGTAGTGAATGTTACCCTGCTGGTCTCCAGAGTACCTGCTGTTCGAAGCATCCTTTGACACTTATCTAAGAAACCATGTGCATCCTCACCCTCTACACCAATAAACGATGGAGGCTGGAGTTTCCCAAACCTCTCCAGTCTACGTTGCTCATCCTCAAGCATAACATGAACCACATAGTCCTAAGCAGATGCAACCGGGTAGGCTGGTGGTGCCCCATGTGTCTGGAGACCTTGAACAACCTGCTGTCGCGCCCCCTTTTTCCTTTTTTTTGGATTAGTCAGGTTTTTGACATTATTGGGACAACTCGTTTCCTTTTGGGAAAAAGGGATATAAGGAGTTTGAAGAGTCGTCACATAACGAATTAAGGTGCGTTAGGGCACCTACTACGGGTCATTTATAACACTAATTGTACAACCAGAAATTGGGTAAGGGCTTGAAGTTACTTCAAGAGGAAGGGGTTAGGCACCCCTCGAAGTCCACAACTGTGGGTCCCGGCCAAACTTACTTTGTGAATTAATCAAGTAGCAAATAGGTAGTCTAAGCACACATATGTAAGCGAATACAAGTTTTAACAGTTTAGCAGTCTAAGCACACATATGTAAATGAATAAAAGGGGTCCTAAATTATTTATCCTATAGGATCATATCCATGCAATGCCCGGTAAACACTCCTCAATGAGGGGCTACACGTTGCATTAGCGCACAGGTCATCATATCCTTTCCTACCCATTATCCCACCCCTTAGTGGTTATTAAGCGAGTTTTATTTAACGAACTCTAAGCGTGCTGTTACCCGTCCATTCCTTGTGGTCCCATAGGAGTTTAGGACCTCTAAATCTAGGCAGTTCTAGACAACCCCCTAAGGTATTAAAAAGGGAAAAATCTAGGTGACAAGCAAATAATAGGTAGGACCAGCACATAAGTGAAAGAAGCAATTCAAAGGCTCAGGTTTACCTCAACACATATAAGGCAAATAAACAACAGGTCTCAAACACAGATACATGCAGTTGTTTTATAAAAATCTTAGGATATGATGTCTAGGTGTTCATTAATGCACGGAATATGAAACATTGCTTCATAAACTCAATGTCAGGGTCCTAACCAGTTTGCCTACTGATTTTAAGTCTTGTGAAACTTAAGCATCTTAACACAATCAAAACGCAGTTCCAGTTTATATAGAGATTAATTACCTAAGGCTTGCCTAGGCATGGGACTGCACACAATCGTAATTGCAAGAATTATTTAAACAACTCAGAAGTTGTTAACCTAAAACATGTTGTTCTAGGCGACACATAATTTAAAACAGGGGTGATGGATATAAGTTATACTCAGAAAACATACACCTATATGTGAGACTATTTTTTATGCCTTTCCAGGATCAGTTACTTATTTTAATTGAACTAGGCGTATTCGAACGAAATTAGACGAACTTCCTAGAACATGGTATCTAAATGCACACAGGGGTGACAGATTTTTTGTTAAATTCATTCATTAACCTAACATCAGTATTTCTAAGTGAAACTACTTATGCAAAAATTAAAGCATGGATTAATGATGTGTGATGTGCAGAAACAATAAACGTGAAGCCCTAAGGACAGGATATCTAATGCAGGTTCGATATGATTTGTAAATAAATGAGCATATCATCCCTAGGACAGGGATTCTAATGCAAATTCACAGAATATAAACCTATAACATGCTTTTCTACCCAGTGTTATCAACAATATCATATAGGTACCCTCCCATTTTCACTAGCCACCCCAATATCTGTTTAATAATAATTATTACACACCAATGGCTGAATTAATTACATAAATGAAGAGTAAATTAACTATAGGGAGCCTGAAGCAGGCCCAAACACAACCTGAGAATACCGGGCCTTCAATAGTCTCAATGCCAAGGATTTCATAGCCAATTTCATGTCCAGGTGTGTCAGAGTTCCCTAACGACCTCAAGGATCCTGGGCAGTACTCACACCTAGACTTTTTATAACAAGGATTGGATAAGTGCAGTGTAGAAGGGCCAACCCTAGTGCGCAAGAGTTCAAAAGGGATCTCGAAAAGATCCCAAGGCAGTACACACACTGGAGTGGCGAAACCTAGGGACTTAGGAGTAAAGTGAGAGTGCTTGACATGGTTTTGAACAGGTTTTGACAAGAAAACAATACTGGATTGATTCAATAAGTAAAGAATTTTTTTGAAAATAAGGACTTATCAGTAGTAAAACAGTTTGAAAACAATGTAAAACATTTTGAAAAATCAGCAAGCAAACAGATTGGCTACAGAACAAACAGGTTCAGCATCACTCAACAATAAAATTCACCCAGGGATAATGGGAATTGGGGACATACAGAACATATTAATGTCATAGTGAAACACATAACAATAGGAGCACAGAAGATTTTCTAGAGTTCTGTAGGATTTAAGGAATTAATCAGACAACTGGTAATAAAGACATAGAGCAGGGATCACAGAACAACTAGATGAAAACATATTGCACTGGACAAAATAAGCATAGAACCAGGGTTACTTAGAGAGATTAGACAACTTTAGTAAAGTAGATTAAACCAGAACCCAAGTAAACAAATTAGGCAAACAATCCAACATGCTGTCATACATAGAATCAACCAGGTTGAGGCATGCTAGATAAAGCTATAGACAGACCAATCACAAGTTAAATATGATAGAATTCAAACATGCTGGTGATCAAACAATGTAGTTTAGGAATGCTAGGTAAAGCTATAATTTAGACATGCTAGTTACACATTGAACAACCAAATAGTAAAGCAGGAACACGACTGGAAATCAATGAACTAAAGTAGTAACAGAATACATAGAGTTTTGGAACTTGAAATTGAATTAGGACATACCAGTTAAGGAGAGCAAACACAGAGTATAGAGCAGAAGTTGTATGGTAACTAGCCTTGTCTTACAACCGGTTAGTTCAATGCAAATTGCAAGTAACAGAGAAGAACAGAGAGCCCTATAAGTGTGTGAGAGAGTTTTTGTGAACTAGTGTCCCCGTCTAGAAGTGAGAATAGACGAGAGTATATATAGCAATTGAGAGCAGAGTAGAATAAGGTAAAAGAAATCAATCTTCAACAATTATGGAAGCCACAAAATCAGTCAGACACAGAATCAACAAGTCTTCACTTAATTAAGGGGGAAATTAACCAACGGTAAAGAGTAGAACACATTTAAGGAAAGAAAATCAAGTAAGACTTGGGTACAGAGTAGGCAATTAGGGGTAAATACACAAGGGTTCAATGTCAAAATATAGATAAAGAAATGAAAAAATAGGGGGGGGGGGTCGTGGAAAGAGGGATTAAGTGGAACAGAATTGACTGGGTGGTAGAATCGTGGAAACGCTTGTTTCTTCCATATATTGGACCTTAGCTCCATGGAAGAATATGTTACTACTGAAACACGGAAGAATAAATAAGGAAATAATTAGTAGGAATCGGTAAATAACACGGTTAATCAAAAAATAAGGCAAGAAATAATTAAAAGCTGTAAAAATATGGAAATAATTGACAAAATCAGCACATAGGTATTACCATAGCAAATCCGTGAATCACGGGCTCAAAATAATATTTTAAGGGAAATACATAGGTTTCCATGAATAAGCAAATAAGCCAAGTATAAACAGAAAAATAGAATCTGAAACCCTAATAAAGACATACTAGGGTAAAATCACAAAATATTCTAGTTAAACGAAGAAGAAATCAAAGCACATAACATAGTCATGTATAAAATACACGGACAAGTGCATAATCCAAACAAAGTGTCAGAAAATTGGGGTTTTTGGCATAACTAGTTAGGGTTAAGGAAAAACTTAATAAAATCAGTCGAAGCACATAAGAATCATAGGATTAAACACTTAAAAATCAGAAAGCGTTTTGAAGAAAATAATTTTCAGAAACCCTAGTTTAGGAAGATGACAAGCCACTTCGAAAATTAGGAGATTTCATAACAAAACCAGTGAAAATAAGTTCAACCTATCTCAGATCTGTACAGATATGAGAAGTTTAAGAGACGAAATTAGGGTTTAAAGGAAATAACATAGAGATGGAGACATAGGCTTAGAAACCCATATGTTTAAAGCGAAATAGGCAGATCTTACTCAAAATCGAGCCATGACGGCCTGAAACAGGCAAGGACGGGCCAAAGGTGTAAGCGGACTGACCCTAGTCCCTCGAGGACCTTAGAGACGGAGGCACCAGCATAGGAGAGGCCAGTTGATGCCTGGAGGTGGTGAGAAACCACCCTGATCGATGGCAGATGAGTGATGGCGGGGGAGAATTAGGGTTAGGTCATAGAGGATTTGGGAGAGAAGGGAGATGAGTGACGGCGGAGTTAAGAGACGAATGATGGGTTTGGGAGGGGGGTAGTTTAGGTTTATTAAGGAAGGAAATAATTTGGGTCGTTTGATAAAAAATGATCAACGACCAGGATTCACGAAGACCTAGGTCGGGTTAGGTCGGGGTTTGGGCCTGGGTTTCATTGGTCTGGTATATAAGGTTTTTGGATTGGCTTAATTTATGCTAGGATAAAAATAAAATGGCTATTGTTAAATACCACAACTAAATTAATTAAATAATTTATAAAATAATTACTAATTATAAAAATTGAATTTCATGCTTAGATATGTTTTTAAAAAAATGGTTATTTAGTATTTAAAAATACAAAGGACTAATTTCTGGTAAAAATAACACGAAAATTGTATGTATGAGCTATAATTGCAAAGTTATTGCAATCGTAGCCAAACGGTGCCAAATTGGCTATTTATAGAATAATATGGACTTAATAAGACCATAAATAATAATATTAGATCAGGAAGTGTTTTGAAATCCCTTTTGATGCAATTTTGTAATTAGTTATTAGAAATAAAATACTGTGTAAATTAATAAAAATGTAGAAAAATTGTGAAAAAATTCCAATTAAGGCTAGTGCATGATTTAGAAGGTATATATGCAATTTAAAAATTATTTTAGGAAATATTGGGTATCAACACCTTCTCAGGTGTGTGAGCGGCGGGAGTCTGAGTGCCTCCCCCGGTCTGAGAAGTAGCTGCGGCCGTAGTAACAGAGACTACCTCAGCAAGGCCAGTACATACTGATAAGATCTGAGGAAGGGCCTCCTGAAGGCCAGGAATCACAATAGGCACAGGTGAAGCCTGAGCTAGTCCCGCTAGAGTATCAACTACTGGGACCTGCTCTGGAGCAACTTGAGGGTTTTCTCGTACTGCCTCGGCTGCTGCACTGGCTGCACCTCTACCCCTACCATGGCCTCGGCCTCTCGCGACCTTGGGTGGTGGTACTGGTGGCTGATCACCCTGACCTATAGTGCAAGTCCTCACCATCTGTGATAGAATGAAACAATAGAAGTTTAGTTATCAGATTCAACAGATACGCACGACAAGAGTTCAAGAAAGTGATTTTCCTAAAGGTTCTGCATCATCTCAAAGATAATTACAGACGTCTCTGCACCGATATGCAAGACTCTACTAAACCCTCTCATGACTCGTGAGGCCTATGTAACCTAGGGTCTGATACCAACTTGTCACGACTCAAAATCTACCCGGTCGTGATGGCGCCTATGGTGAAATTAGGCAAGCCTAAACCCAACATTTTCTTTCAATTTCATAAAAACATCCTTTAGATTTTTAAGAGTGGAATAATTAAGCATAAATAAAAGCCAATTAAAAATACGAGTTATCCAAAATGTGATACAACTGAAATGAAATCGGGGCGTCACTGAGTACATGAGCGTTAAAAGTACCGGACATAGTCCACAAATGTCTATAAACTAAAATATCAAAATAAAATAAACTAAGGAAGAGAAGATCGAGGTTTGCGAACGTCATGCATCTACCTCAATAGTCTCCAATCTCCAATGTAGAGAATCAACAGCTGCCGCCGTGTCCAGAAGTACCTGGATTTGCACACAAGGTGTAGGGAGTAACGTGAGTACACCAACTCAGTAAGTAACAGGTCCAAACTATGGAATGAGGATAATGGCGAACTCAACCTCAATAGATATATAAAGGAACTAAATGTGTAGAATCGTAGGCATGATTTCAATTCAAATATACAGTGTAAGACAATAAAGTAAATGCAGATTTGAACTGTACATGGTATGTAACTCAGTGTACTCCACATGCTGATGCACATACTGTATGAAATGCACCATATTCTCCAACTCTCTCAAGTGTGCAACCACTCGGTATTGTATATGGCCATCCAACCTAGGGAAATCCATCCCGGAACATATATACAACGTTGATAGTCACCCAATACCGAGGACAAAAGGGCAGTCCAGTACTGTGGAGAAATCCATCTCACTGTATCAAGTACTTCGGACAAATCCATGCCCAGGGAAATCCATCCCTCAATAATATCATCTGCGCTTACTGGGGGTATGTTACAGACTCCATAGGGGCTCCTACAGCCCAAGCGCTATCAAAATCATCAATATAACTGATGCGGTGTGCAACCCGAACCCATAACTGTCACTCATAACAGGCTCTCCGCCTCACTCAGGAATCAACCTCTCTAGCCTCACCACGGGCTCACAATGTCATGAAAATAACCTGGAACAAATGATATGATAGATATATGAATTATCGACACTGAGATATGATATAAATGTAAAGCCCGTAAAATTTCATGTCTAAAATAATGCCCGAATAGGTCCCGGTGTTGTTATAACTGTAGAAATTCTTAAAAACGGACCCATTTTGAGTAAAAGTACCCTGAAACTTAAGAGATAATTTTTTCCAGGAATTGCGTGTTATGAGACGCACTATGCGTTCACATAATAGGTATGCAGACCGCATAGTGGTCGCATACCTGGACAGGCTATTGTCCAAATTAAGGACAACTATGCGGCCCAGAATGCGATCGCATTTTGGGTATGCGGACCGCATAGTTGTCGCATTCTTGCCCCATGGTTTTTGCGAGGGAGGTTATGCGACGCACTATGCGATCACATAACAGGTATGCAGACTGCATGGTGGTCGCATACCTGGGCAGATTGTTTTCCAATTTTGGCCCATTTGAGGGCCATTTCTGCGACTGGAATGCAGACCGCATAGCAGGAATGCGATTGCATTCCTGACCGCATTTCTGTGTCGGGGCTCCTATTTTCTAAATTTAAAACCCGACCCCCTATTTAATAAAACAACCTTCCCTTCATTTTTAGCGATTTTCTGACCAAAAATAGAGAGAGGAAAAGAGTGTTCTTGAGAGAGAAGGTTTCAACATCATCCAATTTGATTTATCCAAAATCACTCAAGCCCGGAAATTATTGAGTTATTGTCATCTTCTTCACTTAAAGAGGTAAGTCTTCACTCCATTTCCCTTTAATTCTCAAATTTTGGTTATGGATAAAACACACATTGGTTGGTTCTTGAAAATGAAAAGTTGAAACTTTGCATGCATGTGAACAATCTTCCATGACCTAGTAAAGGGAAGCTAGGTAAAGTAATTTTTCACTAAAAAGGGGGTTAGTAATATAAGGGGTCACATGGTGTTTGATAAAATGGCCAATTGAATTCAAGATTCCTAATTCTAAGTGAAATATGTCACATTGTGGAATAGATTGACGGTGCTAGACGGTTCGGTGAATTGTGATAGAAATTAAAGGGGAAATTCGACACAAGGTATGTATGGCTAACTTTAATCTTCGTAGAGTCACCTTGTTGGTGTCCGAGCATTTAGCATGAGTTTTCTGCTGAGTACATGTGAATCGATTGTTCTGAAGTATTGAGGTGTAAGATTTCATTCTCTGATTCTCTTAGTCGATTATCATGTTAATTGAATTTGTGATAGATGATTTCCTTGTGATTACTCTATCATGTGCAAAGTTCGTTAAGTGCTTGAGTATGTTGGTATAAAAGAATGGTAAAGAACCCAACTCTGTGAATGTATCTAAGTGCAAAGGGTTGTGTAACAAGTGATGAAAAGGATTTGTGAATTGATTTAATCGAACTAAATGACCATGGCAATATCGGATATGACTCATTGTTTGGCAAGGTTTATTGTGGCTTGACTTCGTATGGATTGTTGGTTGTAATGAATTTATATTCTTGATTGATGAGAATCTTTGTGATTTAATTAAAGGTTGATAAAGACTATTGTGAACACATGATTGATTGATTGTTATGAAATTGTACTCTTGATGATATGGAGCCTTGTGATTGGATTGTGGGTTGTTATTGTTGCTATAAAATGTGATTGTCCGGTGGGATCAGGTTGCACGCCGCAACACGAAGTAATAAGGATGGAGAGGTAATAAGGTAGGAATGTGAATTGTACGGTGGGATCGAGTTGCACGCCGCGATAGAATGTAATAAGACTGAAATGTGATTGTCCGGTGGGATGGGGTTGCTGTATTGGTAAAAAATATAGACTTATACGTGTACAAATTTTGGATGACTCAGCCAGCCAGGTGGACCAAATAAAATATCACACGTGGACACGGGATAAAATGGTACGGTCAATACAAGGAATTAGCCGCGGAAATATCATCAAAGAAGAAGAGACACTATCACAACGTATCCGTACGCAACNCATTGTAACGCCTCATAAATGTAATAATTAAGCATTAAATAGGCTATCATGACAGAAATACAAACGTTATACTAGGAGAACATCCCTATAAAAGGGATAAAAATGTAACAAACAGGATCATCTGATTTGGGGGGCAATAAGTTATTTTATTCTTTGCATATTGCTCTCAAAATTATTGCTACTTATTCTTTATTTTACTAAGTCGATTATCAGTAACCCGAGTTTATCCTAAATTAAGATTTAGTCAAAAGAATTTATTTTTTGGTTAAGCAAATTGGTTCCGTTACCGGGAATCTGATAATCATCGTTTTTGCTACCAATCGATATCCTTAAAATCATGTCGAATTTCAATAACAACAACGTCAGCAATAATGACGATAACAACCAGCAAAGGAGTGAAACCCCAGCTTCAACTCCTCCTCGAGGAACTCCACGAACTTCGAGAGAACCATCTCCTGAAAGAGTTGACAATCGTAACAATAATGAACAACCGGTGGAATCAGATCAAATAAGGCAAATGAATTCTGAATACGTGGGACAAGCTTTGCGAGAATTTGCAAGAGGATTACCACAAGTACCTCCAGTACCACCAACACTGCCTCTGAATAATACAATTCTAGTAGAAGATTTTCAAGCGGGGTTAATTAATTCAACCAGGAATGAAACTCTCAATACACTTCTTGAAACACGACCAGGTACGACTAGTAATTCAGAATTACAAAATTTATTATTAACCATGCAGAAGCAGATGAAAGAACAAAACGATCGCATCGAGCAAATCCCTGGTGTTCCGCCTATTATCAAAGGAATTGATGTGGATAGGTATTCTCAACAACCTTGGAAGCCAAGTGCAGCCCCATTACTTATACCCAAGAAGTTTAGAATGCCTGATGTCCCCAAATACGATGGAACAACCGACCCACGTGATCACATGACTGCTTTCACTACTGGAGTAAAAGGCAATGATTTAAAAAAAGAGGAAATAGAATCAATCCTCGTCAAAAAATTTGGAGAAACACTCACGAAAGGAGACTTAACCTGGTATTCTCTTCTCCCTGAAAACTCTATAAATTCTTTTGCTGAACTTGCAGATTCGTTTATAAAAGCACATTCTGGTGCACAAAAAGTTGAAAAACGAATGGAAGATATATTCAAGATAAAGCAAGGAGACAAGGAATTGCTCCGTGAGTTTGTAGACAGGTTTCAAAGGGAAAGAATGCAACTACCAAGGGTGCCTGACAACTGGGCAGCTATGGCATTCACAAGCAACTTGAACGAGAAAAGTTCAGAAGCCACGAGACGACTCAAAGAAAGTCTAAGAGAATTCCCAGCCACGACATGGAATGACGTATACAACAGGTACAGTACTAAATTAAGAATTGAAGAGGATATGATCATACGATCAAAAGATGAAGAATATCACAGAACAAGGCACCTAGAATTAGAGAAAAAGTCAGGTAAAAACAGGTATGATCCTTACTTAGGACCCTCGAGACGTGACATACGTCCCAGGTTCGAAAATACAAAACCTTCAGGAAGAAATAGAAACTCATCCTCATCTANGCAGACTGTAGATATTTACAAGGTGAAGTAGAACATCTATTAAAACAAGGTTATTTAACAGACTTGTTTAGTGATAAAGGTAAACTGGCATATATGAAGAACAGGAAGGAGCCACCGAAACCACCTTCCCCAAAACGGACTGTTAATGTCATACATGGAGGAGACGAAGTAAACGGGATAATCTGCCAGCTAACCTCAAAAGTCACGAACACCCACGGAAAGCGGGTTTGAGAAGAAATGAGGGAAGAACAATTATCTTTTGACGACGCAGACTTTGGTGGATTAATACTTCCACACAATGACGCGCTGGTAATATCCTTACTCATTCATGACACTAACGTTAAAAGGGTGTTGATTGATCCAGGCAGTTCAGTCAATATTATTTTGATGAAAGTCATAGAAGAAATGCTAGTAGAAAACACAATGATTTCAAAGGTTCGAGCCATATCTGGGAAGTCATCAACAATTCAACAGTGATAACTAAAGGTCAGATTGAACTCAACACTTACGCTGAGGANGAAGACCATGGATTCATGATATGAAAGCAGTTCCATCTACTTTACATCAAGTAATAAAATTCCCTTCCAAATGGGGAATAAGGCAGATCAGGGATGATCAGCAAACCGCAAGGAATATTAATTCAATAACTCTTAACAATAAAAGAGATGTGGAAGAAACAACGAATTGTCAAACAGAGGCTCATCAACCAACAGGTATGGAAAAAACTTCTGATCAGCTACGTACCAAAGAAATAGATATTCTAATAGGTACGGAAGAGGATAATGACAAAACAAATCCTGTAAACATCAAAAATGAGCCAGAACATACGGACATAGACTCCAGACTAGATTTCATTCATGAACCAGAAGAAGAAGAACGAATCAAAACAACTGCTGAAGAACTCGAGGATGTTCCCATCTCAGAACAAAAGCCCGAAAGGAAA
>ML272564.1:0-104976 GCA_005239495.1 Nicotiana undulata | reverse complement strand
AAGCACCTCTCCACTCTAGCCTCGGCGACTCGGGCATGGCTAACGTAACGGTCTTGGCATAAAGCTCCAAGACGGCATGATGAGGGGATAACCAATCGATGCCCAAATTAACCTCAAAATCAACCATATCGAGCAATAATAGGTCGGCTCTAGTCTCAAAATGATAGAAAGTAACAAAACAAGCCCGGTAGACCCGGTCTACCACCACAGAGTCGCCCACAGGAGTGGATACATACAAAAGAGATCCCAAGGACTCACACAAAATATCCAGAGAATGAGCAAATAAAGCTGAAACATAAGAGTATGTAGACCCCGGATCAAATAACACTGAAGCCTCCCTACCACATACTGAAATAGTACCTGTAATCACTGTATCTGAGGCTACTGCATCTGGCCTGGCTGGAATGGCATAGAAACGTGATGGGGCGCCTGATGGGTGAGCTTACCCAGGTCGAGCTAGAGCTGAATGACCTCTACCCGGCTGGCCTCCCCCTCTAGGACGGCCCCTGCCAATCTGACCTCCACCCCTCGGTGGTCGAGCTGCTGGTGCTGAGACCTTGGGCTGATGGCTTTACTGCACTGCCTTGCCCTTATAATGGGGGCAAACTCTCCTCATGTGGCCCATGTCCCCACACACATAACACCTCACCTGGGACATATCCTGCTGACCCGAGGACTGAGAACCCTGAATGGCTGGAGTGACATCCGGCATGGCACTGAATTGTGGCCTGACTGGAGCCACCCTAGCAGGTACTGAAGGTGCTGTATAGGAAGACCGGCTGGACTGACTGCTAGCAAACTGACCCCTGACCCTGCCTGATGTACCTCTGAAGTCCTTAGTAAATCTAGCTCTCTTGTACTGTTGTCCCTGGCTGGCCCTGACTCCTATCCTTGACATGATAGCCCTCTATACGACGTGCTATTTCAACCCATGTCTGAAATGGAGTGCCCATCTCCACCTCTCTAGCTAAAGAAGTCCTGATGCCAGGATGCAAACCTGCTACAAATCGACGAACCCACTCTCCATCTGTAGGTAGTATCATGATGGCATGACGAGACAGCTCTGAAAATCTTGCCTCATAATCTGTCACTAACAAGTTCCCCTGCTCCAGTCTCTCGAACTGAGCCCGCAAGTCTTCCCTCTCAGATGGAGGAATGTATCTATCCAGGAACAGCTGGGAGAACTGATCTCAAGTGACTGGCGGAGAACCGGCTGGCCTGCTCAGCAAATACGACTGCCACCACCGACGAGCTCTGCCCTGAAACTGGAAGTAAGTGAAATCAACTCCGTGAGACTCCAATATACCCATGTTGTGCAGTCTGTCCCTGCACGTCTCCAGAAAGTCCTGGGCATCCTCTCTCTGCTCACCCCCGAAGAACGGAGGGTGTAGTTGCGTCCATCTACCCAATAACTTATGCTTATCCCCTCTTGGTACTGGCCTGGATCCTGATGCCTCTAACCCAGGTTGAGCTCTAACAGCCGGCGGAATATCTGGAGTATGATGTGGTCCTGTAATCTGAGCTGTAGGGGTCTGAACTCCCCCTCCTGCCTGAGAGGTGGCAGGATCTGATGGAAGGATGCCTGCCTACGACATCGTGTCCATGAATCTCAGCATGCGGCCCATGATCTCCTGGCAGCTCCTCCTGCTCATCCATGTACTAATCATCCACTGGTGCAGCTGGTGTAGCTCTGGGACGCCCTCGCACTCGCCCCCTCCTACCAGCAGGAGCCCTACCCTGGGTGCCTCGATCTCGTCCTCGAGCGGCAGGGGTAGCAGCCTCCCACGAATCGGGATCACGAAAAGTACGCGTTCTCACCATCTGTGAGAGAATAGAAGGACAAATTGAGTATAAGGCTAACTGCACGATAGATTCTGAACAAAAGGAGTTTCCTAACACTCTATAGCCTCCCGAAGATAAGTACAGACGTCTCCGTACTGATCCGCAGGACTCTACTGAGTTTGCCCGTGACTTGTGAGACTATGTGAACCTAAGCGCTCTGATAATACAGTGCCTTCTTTTAGCTTTCAATATTTTGTTACTTTGTTCATATATATCAGTAGAACCTTCACTTGGTTCATGGGTGACCTAACTCGAGGGCCAAAGCTATATTTTTTCAGTTTGTTCCAAGTACACGTATCCTTAAAACCATGTATAAATTCAATTGTTATCCGTATTTAGGGTAAACAAAAAATACAGTTTGATTTAGTTAATATAGTAAATGCAATAATTTTTAGAATAATGTTGTTGTTGCAAACAATATACAAATTGAACTAAAATACAAGTATGATTATAAAAATGAAATAAGAATGTTAAACAATATGCATGTGGGTATAAATAATTAAATTGGAGGATTAAATCACCCAAAATAATTTGAAGGAATAATTAATAAATATTTGACAGTTAAATTTAAGAATCAAATTTAAAAGCTTTTAAAAATTATAAAAACAATTTGTATGAACTCTTCTAATATAAATTAGATAATAATGCAAAAATTAATATTTGAAAAGTACATCGAATATTTATAAAAATACGAGGGCACAATTGAGTACCAACAGCTACCCCTCTTGACCTAGGCATGACGAAAGAATTCTCGGGTAAAGAAAATTATATTCAATTTTGTCCGAATGAACGAGGATGGGTGCGAGGTGCTTAAAATATGGTGGGCGGAACCCTGGTTCTTGATTTTCTACATATCCCTGGTTTTACGGGAATCAGGCAATGTGTAGTTCTAGATCCAACGGCGGACGAAGCCAATGGAGTCATTATGAAAAAACTTTCTCTGGATAGGGAAGTATCATAAATAGTTGATAATTTCAGGTTATGGAAATGAATGTCAATAATACGAAAGTAAACGTTGCGAACTCATGAGACAATATTTTTTGGGAAATTACGAAAAAGAAGGTAATCAATTGTCGGTTATCGATTACTTTGGGGGCAATCAAGAGATGTGAATGTTTTGAATGGAAACCTAAGTGAGAATTGCTTCTATTTTGTACAATTGTTACCTCCAAAGATACCTACAAAAGTTAAAACATGATGTATGCTATTATATATTTTCGTTATGGAGATTGAAATATAATGCAAATTCCCTTTGCACTATGAGAATTGTCTTCAGACGATGAGGAGGATGTCCTTAGACCATGACGTCCTGGGCTCCGAGGCATATGATAAAGGAAATCACATGCCATGTAATGGTGTCATCGGTCTATGAGGAGGGTGCATCTGGACTATGTCGTCTTTGAATAATGATATGCAGCTTCGAGATCCCTAGGCCATGGGATGGTGTCTTCGGGCCATGATAATGCTTCCCTCCGACTATGATGCCCTTGGATAATGATATGCAGTTTGAGAGATCCTTAGGCCATGAAATGATGTCATGTGGGTATGAATATGAAGCCTTCAGACTATGACGCCTTCGGATATTGTGGTTATACTTCAGCCTATGAAATGTAAAGATGTGGCGATACTGATTCGATAGAGGAAATAGGCAAGGCTTAGCCATATGCGAGGATGAGAGAAAGCAGTGCTTAGCCTTTTATAAGATGAATGTAGTTCTTAGCCCTATTTTCACGACCCAATTTCCACTATAGGTCGTGATGGCGCCAAACGTCGTCGTTAGGCAAGCAAATAATGGACTATTAATTCGAATATTTATTTTAGTATTTTTGAAATAATTAATTATATTAAGTAGGAAAAATTTCTCCTTTAAATCATGGGTACATACATAATTAGTAATGCATAAAACTAAAATGTGATGATAATATGCAAATCCGTAGCATCTGGCGATTGGTGATTGGTGAGTTTGCGAAGACTTCCACAAACAATCATCCTGTGGTCTTTCATGGCCACTTCAATCGGCGTCAAACCCTCTTCAATTGTTGGTCAGCCTCCCCAAATGTCCCCCACCCATCTCAACCCTACTACACAATTACAAAAACCATTGCACTTCTCAAAAATCCTTAAACCTAGCACACTTAATACCCCCATGCACGTGAACGAAGCTACGCAAAAATATATCGAGCCAATTTCCTTTCCGAATAGTTTATTTTTTGAATGGGATACCATTTGTAAATTTTACTGAGGTAGAAGTAGATCGAATGAATGTTATTGGAGGACTTTAGTATGATGTGGTGGGAAAATTTACGTATTGATGGCCTGAGCTTCCAGAAATACGTAGAATTGTTCCTTCATAGTGTGTAGTCAAGGGTGAATGCGGTATTTGCTTCCTCAGAGATAGACATATTCTTATTCGACTCACATTATGGAAGGACTTCACTGATTTTACGTCAAAAGGTGCTTGTTATGTTAAAGACAAAGCGGGATATGAATATCAATCGAGACCTCTCATGTATGATGCAAAGTTTAAAGCTGGGGAAGAGACTCTCATGGCTATGGCATGGATGTCGTTTTCAGGTTTGTTACCAACCTACTTTTTCAAGGAATGTTTGGTATCTCTTGCTTCGGCAGTAGGGAAACCCCTACACTTAGATATGGATACTATTCTAGACCTAGTTGTGCAAGGGTTAAAGTTTTGGTTGATTTGTTTGCTGATCATACTAAGAAAGTGAGGATGGATATTGAGAATGAATCGACTAGAGAAATAAGGACTGAGTGGGTGAATATTAAATATGATATGATACCTAATTATTGTAAGGAATGTAAGTTACAAGTCCATGATGAAATTGAATGTTGGCGTAGTCATCCATAACTGATGGAGAGCAAAGTCAACGCCAAGGCAGTCATTCATGAGGTACAAGGTGGTGAAGTTGTTGATCAAGATGGGCAGAAGAAGAAAAATAATGTAAATCAACATCTATTGATCTTGTCAAGTAGTAAAGCTGTGAAAATATAGGTAAACAGTGGAAGGAGGTTCGTGATAATTATGCAAAGAAAAAGGTGGAACAAGAAGAAAATAAAGAATCAAAAGGAAAAAAGGCTACTAGGAAGGCAGAAATTGCAGGAAAGGAAAATATTAATAATGATGTGACAACTAGTAACAAATTTGCCTTATTGGAGGAAGGAGAAAAGGAAATTAAAAAAAAAATCAAGAAGGAGGTAGTGGAAAAGGTGTTAAATAAAGAGCAATGCAAGGAAACGAAGTGAATCCTAATTCTAACGGAAATACATCTCCGCGTAAGGAAGCAAATAAAATTCTGGCTAAAGACAGTCCTAGTCCTAATCCTAACCTACCTGGGAATGAAGATTTGAACAAGAAGGAATCCACTATCGAGTGGGTTCACAGAAGATTTGACACAAATAAAGAAGAATTGAGGCAGATAAATGTAACTCTTAACCATTCTTGTTAGGAAGTTCCATCGCAAACTTATGAAGATTCAATGGATATGGGGGAAAATTTGGAGGTTAGTTCTGGAAAAAAATCGATGGAGTGATGAAGTAGAAATCATGGAGAAGGCTAGAGATGAAAAGTTGAGTCCCAAAACCAAATGAGAGAGACAACACAAGGAGGAATCTTTAGCAAATTGTTTAATCCTTAACCCTACAATAAACCCTAGAAGTATAAAAACTAGGGTTGACGATAAGGAAGGGGATGCATATCTTACAACTATTCCAATGATAGGAATAGCTCAACGATCAAAAAAAGAAGTTGGGTACATTGGTGGTTCGATGAGAAAGATGTCAGCTAAGTAATTCAGGAATGAAAGAGTAAACCCTAGTGGTGGTGCTCAGACTTTGGCTATTATTTGCAGTGATCAAGTGGAGATTCCAGCTGAGGTTCAACATGATAATGATCATATCGAAATGCTAGACCATACAGTGAGGTCTCCTAACCAAACAACTGTTGGGGTGATGGCTCAAGGCAATGGAACAATAATTTCAGGGTTTGCTGCTACAGTAAACCCAAGTATGGGAGATGTTTAAATTTTGCAGTTCAAGGCTATAAAAGAAGCAGTGAAGGCTAGGGAGAATGCCAAAGTGATGAAGGAGGCTACAAGGAAGTTATTTGATCTAGTAGAACTGGCTCCTATTTGTAGCAACATGTAATTTGGGCGAAGTAACAATGTTATGCTATTAGCAAATGCTGCTATTGATGATCTTAGCATACTAGCTGGGAAAACCTTCAGTTTCACTAGTGGAATCATAGATAAAGTCATACTAATCAACAATAAGGGGCAAAGGGAATTAGGAATGATAGCCAAAAATTATGAACCAAACCCTTTAGCACTTCAGGTGGTTGAGGATGCACAAAGAGAGGAGGAAGAATTGGGGGAGGATATTGAAGAATAGTCTACTAGTGCTAACTTCTGACAAGCAGTAAGAGATGGTAACATATCCCATACAAATGTGAACAAGAATAAATCATCAACAAAACATACAAGGAAGCAGAAGAAGGACATCAAAGATAGTGTGCCTATAAGGGTGCAACCAAAGAGGAGTGTGATCTCTACTTCCAAATAATCTTTTGGATAATGCTCTAGAGTGGAATGTGAGGTCGATTAATACTCAAAAGGATTTCAATAGGTTAATTAACCTACACAGAAAGTACAACTTCTATTTAATACATTTGATGGAACCTTGGCAAGACATTAGCAAACTAGACGGTTATAGAAATAGTTGGGGATACATTCAACTTATGCAAATATGAATGGGAAGATATGGGCTTTTGTAGATGTATATGTTGATGTTGATATTGTGATGAAAATGGAACGACAAATGACTTTAAAGTTATTTCATAGGAATTTGAACAAGGAGATTTACATGACTTTTGTATATGATAAATATGATGCTATTGAAAGAATTGAGCTATGGGATTCAGTGTACCATTAGGCTTCAGATATGGAATCCCCTTAGATTGTTAGAGGGGATTTTAATGTGATACTATTTGAGGAGGAAAAGTATGGGTGTCGTCCAGTGTATTTGAGTGAAGTGGATGACTTTGCACACTGTGTTGATACATGTGTATTGTATGATCTTGGCTTCAAAGGGAGTTTGTATACTTGGTGGAATGGAAGGTCGGATATAGATTGTATCTTCAAAATCTTTGATAGGTTCTTTGCAAATCATGAATTCCTTGATTTGTTCCCATCCTTAGAAGTTGAGCATCTCATAAAATACGGATCTGATCATGGACCCCTTCTAGTGTCATGTAATATTGACGTTGTCCAAGTGATAAAGCCTTTCAAGTTTCTCTTTTTTTGGGCTAAACATGATACTTTTCTGAATGTGATAAAGGAGAATTGGGAACGGATACCACGTGGAATCCTTTCATTATGTTTCACTGTAAGTTGAAGAAAGTAAAACCAACTTTGGCTGCCTGGAGTAAGGAAACTTGTGGAGACATCTTCAAACATATTGTAGCATTGGAGGATATCAAAAAGGTTCATGAAATTGAGTGTGAGTTGAATCCAACAGTCTAAAATAGGGCAAAACTGCACAAGGTAGAAACTGACCTCACAAGGTTCTATCATCTTGAATAAGAATTTTGGAGGCAAAAGGCTGGACTGCAATGGTTTTAGGATGGTGACAGGAATACTATGTTTTTTCATGCCCATGTTAGGGAAAATAGGAAAAGACTACCGCTATCCAGAATCTTAGATAACAATGGGAATTGGCTTGATTCTCAAGAAGATATGGCAAGGGGGTAGTAAAATTCATCCACTAAAGAGAGGGTTCCTACATACTTTGACATCATTCAGTACGTCCTAAGTTAGTGTATATTGAACATAATGAATTATTGTGGCAAGAACCAACATAGAGGAGGCTAAGGCAGCAATATTTGGGCTAAATGGAGACGATGTCAGTGGTCCAGATGGATTCACTAGAAATTTTTATTAGGGAAGCTGGGATACTATTCGAGAAGATGTGCTTTATATGGTGAGAGCTTTCTTTTGTGGTGTAGAATTACCAAAATTCATCACACATACAAAGCTTGTATTAATTCCAAAGAATAATAATGTGGCAACATTTTCAGACATGAGACCAATTAGTTTGAGCAATTTTTCCTATAAGATCATCTCTAGAGTAATTCATGAGAAGTTAGTATAGTTTATTCCTTCTCTAATCTCTCCTAATCAAGCTGTATTTTTTAAGGGCTGGAGTATATTGGAAAATATTTTACTTACACAACAGATCATAATTGATATAAGGATGGGAGAGAAGCCAGCCAATTTGGTGATTAAATTAGACATGGAAAAGACTTACGATAGAATGTCTTGGTTGTTCTTGACAACGGTGTTGAGGCAGATGAGATTTGGTGAGATCTTCAATGACATAACATTAAAATCCAACAATTGGTATTCGGTACTATTGAATGTCCAGGCTAATGAATTCTTCAAATCTACAAGGGGTGTCAAGCAAGTGGATCCTTTATCTCCTACTTTATTCATTCTGGCAGTAGAGGTTATTGGGATAGCATTGGATGCATTATTTGATAATCCAAACTTCATAGGCTTAGGCATGCCATAGTGGAGTCATAACATCAACTACTTATCGTATGCATATGACACAATCATATTATGTTCTTCTCATTACGGAGCAGTACATCTTGTCATGAATGTTTTGGAAGATGATGAGGCAGCCTCTGGGCAGAATATACACAAAGCGAAATTTCCTTTTATATGCATGAAGCAGCACCCGCAGATGAAGTGAATACTGTATATTTGATCAATTAATTCCAAAGACATTCCTTCTCATTTACTTAGGGTGTCCAATCTTCTATAGTAGAAGGAGGAAGGATTTCTACAAGAGCATTCTATTAGAAGTACAGAAGAGATTATCATCAAGGAAGGGCAAGTTACTTTCAATTGGTGGTAAGACAGTAGTAATTGCACATGTATTAGAGAGCATGCCAATTCACCTTCTTTCAGTAGTGAACCCTCTAGTATATGAGATCGAACAATTACACAAGATGTTTGCTAGGTTTTTAATACTACTTTTTTGATGTTTGATCTTTTTCCTTGCATTTAAAAATGCTTTAACAATCGATGACTTTAATAAACATGAATTTGTGTAAAAGATGGCCCTTTTATGTTAACGACACTGATGAAGATGAGGTCTCATCTTCATATTGGGGTAAATATTTGAAAGCCCAAGTAGACATGAAAAATAAATAATTTGAGGAAGTTTTATGCTTTGAACTTTCAAATGAATTTCGTACATCATTTTCATTTCTTCAAATAACACTTTCATAACTGTTTTCTAAATAACATATTATTGAAACGAAAAATCGGGTCTATTATCTCGTGAATACAAAATCAGGTCTATTATCTCGTGCTTAATTTTTGGCCTTAAACTAAAACTCGTAGGAACATGTAACGTATCTCGCTTCCTTTTCCCAAGTTTACACCTTTCCAAGTTTTCTTCAAGGTTCTTGATTCAAGCGTTTCTCTTCCTTCCATATGTATAGTCCCCCAAGTGTTAGAGCTTTGAAGTACTAAACCTCGAACTATATTACTCTTTCCTTTTGGTCCATTTCCTGAAAAGGAAAATACAAATGGGACTCAGATATATAAATTTTGATGATGATTGCATAACCCCCTTTTCCATCAGAAAGGTTGTAACATAGACCGGGAATAATTTAGTATTTCGTGTGTCTTTCGGGTTTAATATCATCATTTGGTACGGGGTAGCTTTTTTCCTATCATCTAAAATTGTTAGTAATATTCAAAAGAACAAAATAAAATCGTAATTAAGAGATACCTGCCCATGAGTACTTTCTTCCATTAAAAGTTGTGTTTCTTCAGATGAACAACATTCTAGTTTGATGGTAGAATCTTGACATTCATGGTTTCTAACTCATATGCTCCTTTTCCAGCGATGCCCCAACCCCTATTAGGGCCTTCCCAATTCGGACTTAATTTTGCCGCATTAGATGCTTTTGTTGATTGAAGCACCTTTTTGAGGACCAAGTCCCCAATCTTGAAGTATCTCTTATTAGCTTTGTAGTATCGCTCACTCATCTGTTTTTGAGCTGCCACCATTATCAGAGCCACTTCTCTCCTTTCTACTAGTATATCCAAATTCATTTGCATATCTTATTCGTTTAACCCCTCAATAGAATGTGTATACCTCGTACTTGGTTCACCTATCTCTACTGGGATTAAGGCTTCAGCGCCATAGACAAGTGAAAATGGGTTCTCTCCTCTGCTTGTTTTTGCCTTCGTTGGATAAGACCATAATACCCATGGTAACATTTTTGTCCATTTGCCTTTTGATTCTTCTAATCTTTTCTTTAAGTTATTAATTATAACTTTGTCTGTTGACTCAGCTTGCCCAATGGCTACAGGAGGGTAAGGTGCAAATTTAATCTCTCATCACATATTGCGTTTGCGAAGGTCCGAGACATCATGCTAAAGGTCCTCTGAACATCTTTCGATACAGGTTGCACGAATCAAACAATATCAGGTAGCTTTTTGGCGTAGTAACTGAGACATTTTCTTATTTTCGGGTAGAATTACGTAATGCAAAAAGTAAACAAATTTTTTCCTCCAATCCCAGTCAAATTGTTAAAATTTACCTCATTTTTTCTTTGTTGAGCGCCAAATGAAACAAATGAATTACTATAACATTTCCTCCGTTTGTTATTTATGCAACAAATGCGAGATTAGCCAACACATCTGCTTTAACATTTTCCTCCCTGGGTATTTCCACGGCCTTACATGACTGAAGCTGTCTGATTATTTCTCGTGCCTTTTCCATATATTGTTGAATTCATGCCTCTCTTGCTATGTAAGGCCCCTGCATCTGGTTAACTACTAGTTGCGAATCACTTATGATTACAATATATTCTATACCAAGTTCTCGTTCAAGTTACAAACCTACAATCACAGCTTCAAACACCGCATCATTGTTAGTGATGTGATAACATTTTATTATTTTTTATATGATTTCCCCTGAAGGCGGAATTAGTACAATGCCTAAACTCACTCCTTTATCATTCGAGGAACCACCGGTAAATAAAATCCAACTCCCTTAATTAGATCCGGTAAATACCGGTAGTTGTCTTTCTACTTCAGGAACTAGATTCATACTGAAATCTGCCACAAAGTCTGCTAAAACCTACGATTTTATTGCATTTCTTGGTTGATATATGATATCATGTTCACTGAGTTCTATTGCCCATTTGGCTAACCTACAAGATAGTTCTTGTTTATGCAATATATTTCTTAGAGGAAATGCAGTTATTACAGAGATATGATGACATTGAAAATAAGATCTCAATTTTCTAGATTTCATATTTAATGCTAAAGCAAGTTTTCTTAAATGAGGATATCGTGCTTCACCATCCAAAAGAGATTTGCTAAAATAATAAATTGGAGATTTTTTACCACTATTTTCTCGTACCAACACTGCGCTTACCGCCATTTTTGATACGGCAAGATAAATGAGCAGTCTTTCTCCATCTTTCAGCTTGGCTAGTAGGGGCAGATTTGACAAATATGATTTTACATCTTTGAGGGCTTGTTGGTATTATTCAATCCACTAAAATTTGTTTTTCTTATTCAATACTGAAAAGAAATTAAAACGTTTTTCTGAATATTTTGAAATAAATCTCCCCAAGGATGTTATCCTTCCTATTAATATCTACACCATTTTTTTTTGCTTGTTAATACATCAAGTATCTCTACAATAGCTTTGATTTGTGCAAGATTCACTTCAATGCCCGTGTTAGAAACAAGAAAACCTAAAACGTTACCTGAAGCCACGCCAAACAGACACTTTTTGGATTTAGCTTCGTATTATATTTGCGGAGAATTTTGATAGTGCTTGACAGGTGTTGAAAATGATCCCCTACTTGTGTTTACATGACTAACATATCATCAATATATACTTTCCATAGTCTTTCGCATATGTTCTTGGAACATCTTAGTCACCAATCTTTGGTACGTAGCTCTAGTGTTTTTAGACCCAATGGCATGGTTTTGTAGCAGTAAGTCCCCTTGTCGATAACGAATGAAGTTTTTTCTTTATCTAGATGATCCATCTTCATTTGATTATAACCTGAATATGCATATAAAATACATAACAACTCATGATGTACTCACGCAAAAGAAACGAATCTTTCGGACAACCTTTATTGAGATCAGTATAATCTACGCAAACCCGCCATTTTCCATTCTTTTTTGAACCACCAGAATATTAGCTAACCATTCTGGGTACTTTACCTCTCGTATGGACCAAATTTTTAGATGTTTTTGTGCCTCATATTGGATCACTTGATTTCTGAAGGATCCTTGCTTCCTTTTCTTCTACTTGACTGGTGGGTATGATTGATTCTTAGTCAGTTTGTGGGTCATCACCTCCGGTGGTATACCTGTCATATCTGAATGCAACCAAGCAATGCAATCTGTCTTTTCAAAATTAAATTAATTTACCTTTCATTTCTGAGCAAGGATTTGCTCCAACGTAAACTTTTCTGTCGGGCCAATGTTTAAATAGCATTATACCTTTGAGTTCTTCAGTTTTTGTTTTGATGTTTACATTCTCTTATAGTTCTTCAATAACATTTACATCTATCAATGTCTCATCCATCGCAATTGCAAACCAAGATTCACAAATGCGAAGGTGATCTATAATACCAAGTGTCGCAAATGAGATTATACCCATATCTCCAAAGTGACTCAGACTTCGCAAATGTGAAGTCACTCCTAGCCCTACTTTGCAAATGCTATCCATCACTCACAAAAATGATGCAAAACCATTATGGAGTTTTGACCAACTGAATCATCAACCATTCGAAACCTTGCACACCACATCTAAAACTCAGTTGAGCACCTCTTGCTCTAATCCGAACATTCACACAAGTATAATAACATCATACAAACTTTCTCGCTAACTTAAAGAATAAAAATAACATCAAATATCAAGAATCAATCATCAAAATTTATGATTTTCATCTTTGAAACTTAAATTTTTAATTTTTCGTATAATGTGTCGAAATGCTCTCGGATCACCCGGGACCCCAACCAAATATGGTTGAAGTCCAAAACATCATATAAACCCAGAATCATCACATTGATCTGAGGTCATTAACCAAAAATGTTCACTTTGGTCAACCCAATCATTTTTAAAGCCAAAGATCATATATTCTTTAAATTTCACATATAAGTTTTCCTAAAAAAACACGGACTATGCACACAAATCATAAATCATCAAATAAATCTATGGAAGCTCTCAAAACACAGTAAAGGGACCTAGTACTCAAATTGACCTATAGAGTCATCTCATTCTCCACCTCTAAAAGAAATATTCATCTTGGAACGGACATAGAACTATACCTGAAATGGTAAAAATGCGTTGGTATTTACTCCTCATATCGTAATTGTACTCCCACATAGCCTCTTCATTCGGCTGACCTCTCCAATGCACTTTAACATAAGGGATACTCTTAGATCTCAATTTCTGAACATGTCGGTCTACAATAGCTAATGTCTCTTGCCCATATGTCAAATTCTGTCATAAAGTTGCACTGTGCTAATGTCTAAAACTTGTTACCTCTCCCCATGGTACTTCTGAAGCATGAAAGCATGAAATATAGGATATAACCCTGCTAGGCTAGGAGGAAATGCAAGCCTATAATAAACCTCCCCAACTCTCTCTAAAATCTCAAATGGGCCAATAAGCCTCAGGCTCAACTTTCCCTTCTTTCCAATCCGCATTACGCCCTTCACAGGAAACACTCGGAGAAGAACCTTCTCATATTCCATGTAAGCCACGTCTCAAAAAACGAAGGCACGCATAACTCTTTTGCCTTGGCTGACGTGTACAAAGCTGCTTCTAAATCACATTAACCTTTTCCAAAGCATCACAAACCAAATATGTGCCCAATAATCCAGCATCACCGGGATCAAACCAACAAACAAGAGAACAACATCGTCTCCCATACAAGGCCTCGTACGGAGCCATTTGGACGCTCTACTAATAACTGTTGTTGTAGGTTAAATCCGCTATAGGTAAGAACTTGACCACTAATCCTCGAAATCAATGGAACATGCTTGTAAAATGTCACGCCCCAAAATTGAGGGACGAGACCGGCGCCTAACCGTATGAACCCGGCCAAGCGAACCTGGATTGCCTTTCCTACCCAACGCATCTCCCCGTGATTATAATGTACATTTTATAAGTGAAACAACAAAGTAGAATCAAGGCGTGCATTTAAAACATAAGTTTATTTTCCTCTATTAATGCTTCAGAATTTAATAACCCCCAAACATACAAACTAAATACAACGTTCCTGATACGGGACCACGAGTACGAGCAAATACGATTACTACCCAAAGCATATATACAACCCACACAGTGTCTACGGAGCCTCTAAGAGTACGAGCAATATACATAGACTTGCCGGCAACAAGGCACCGACTTTACCTCAAAAGAAGACGACATACACAAAATGAGCCAACATGAACTACACACGGCCCCAAGAAGAAGTGGGGCTCACCAAGACTGCTGAGAAGATGGAGGGAAGGCACCACTATCGGCGATCGAAGTTATCTGCTATGGAACCACCTGCATATATATAAAAGATGTAGCGCCCCCGACAAAAGGGATGTTATTACCATTGAATAGTACTAGTATGTATGAACAAACCTACTCCAGATAGGATAAACATCAAAAGTAAACACAAATAGAGGCATCATACAACAATACACCGAAGCAAGGAAAAAAACACAACAGGAGATACCACATCCCTCATCCCGTTTTTCCATCTTTTGGTTAATGTACTTTTAAGTTTCATCTTGTTATTATTATTACTAATCCACCGTGTTTTTGTCACACGGAGTCCGATCTCTACCCGATCAGCTAAGTCATCCTAGGTGATGTCCGAATTTAAATCAAATCACATATAACCACTGTGGCTTGTTCTCACGGAGTCCAATCTCTACCCGAATCGGCTAGGCTAACACCGCGGCTCATGCACAACACACGAAGTCCGATCTCTGCCCGATCGTCTAGGCCATGTCAACTGAAATAGTGAGGACAATAATCATCATCATATCATAATCATATCACAACATCAAGTCACCCATGTGTACGCCATGGAGTCCGATCCCAGCCAGATCGGATAGGCCTTCTCACCCCTAGGATATTCTCCTGGAACAATTATGGATATTTTAGATCACTTACATCATTTTAACCTTTTTTTTATCCCCAAAACACATTGTTCTTTGATTTATATTTCATATCATTAGAATCCTTTGATTCACATTTCACAACAATTGATCCTTTAATCCATATTCCATAACCATCCAATCTATTAATTCATGTTTCATAATATCCCAATCAATTATTTTGTGTTTCATAACAGTTCAACCTCATGTTTCACATTTCACAACATTACCATATCTTTACTCATATTCCATAACAATCCACCCTTTACATTTTTCACACCCATCATATAATAGGAGCACACACACAATAAGGAAGAACATGATGATCAACATTTATACATTCCACTAGCAAGACATCATGGTGGTAGCATATAGCAACGTAAAAACAAGAATTCCTCAATTAAGCACATAGAGCACATAATTTCCATAGAAGGTCAATAAGAGAGTCATAGCCGGAAAATAACCACAACAGGTTTATCCTATGAGGATTAGAGTTAGCCATACATACCTCGAGTCGGAATTCTCCTTTAATTTTTTATCCAAAATCACCGGACCTTCTAACGCCTTCAATCTAATTTACAATATGACACATTCAAACTTAGAGTAAGGAATCTTGAACTCATTTGGGCATTTTATCAAATACCATGTGATCCTTTATATTAACTAGCCCCTTTTTAGTGAAAGATTACCCTAGACTACTTCACTTTGCTAGATTATGGTAGATTATTCACATGCATGCAAGGTTTTAACTTTCCTCTTCAAGAACCAACCCATGTGTGTTCTATTCTAACTAAAGTCTGGGAATTAAGGGAAAATGGGGTAGATACTTACCTCTTATGATGGAGAAAATGACGAGTACTCGATTAATTCCAGGCCTGAGTAGAGATGGAGGACCAATTTGGGGAAGATGAGGACTTCTCTCACTAGAACCCACTCTCACTTCTCTTTATTTTAATCAGATAATCGTTAAAAATGATGGGGAGGGGTGTTTTATTAAACTGGGGGGTTGGGTTTTTAAATTAGAAATTAGAAGCCCCAAAGCAGGTATGCGATCAGGAATGCGATCGCATTCTTGTTATGCGGTCCGCATACCTGTCGCATAAGTGGCCTTCATCTGGGCCAAAAAGAGAAGTAGACTGCCCAGGTATGCGACCACTATGCGGTCCGCATACCTGTTATGCGATCGCATAGTGCGTCGCATAACTCCCTCCTCAAAATTCAAGGTGCAAGAATGCGACAACTATGCGGCCCGCATTCGTGAAATGCGATCACATTTTAGGCCGCATCGAAGTCCTCAAAATGGACAGCAAATGGTCCAAGTATGTGACCACTATGCAGTTCGCATACCTGATCTTTGATCGCATAGTGGACCGCAGACCTGTGCAAATCTGGAAAATTATATCTTTAAAGTTCTGGGTACTTTCTACTCCAAAAGGGTGCATTTAGAATTACTACTGTTATAACAACATGGGGGCCTACCCGGTCATCGTTTTTAGTTAAGAAAATCTACGGGTCTTTACATCCTCCCCACTTAAAATCATTCATCCTCGAATGATGATCGGGAAATCAACTGGGTAAGAAAACACAAAGATACTAGCCCCCATTTTTCACTAAGTATGATATTTCCAAAAAAAAAAAAACTTTCGCCAGCGTTTCCTTTGTAATTAGGCCTATCCACCTGCCAGAGAACCCCCGAAACACAATTCAACAAGTCCCACACAGTTCAGGTAATACAACGAATAGCACTTAGTTCAGTTATTTCAATGAATTGCATATAATTCACCTAATACAATACCTACAGATATGGTACAATTTTGAGGAGTCATAAGAGAAGGGGGATTAGGGGAGTGGAGTGGTATTACACAAGATATGACACAAAAATTAGAGATGACCACTTTCATAAAAAACGACTAGACTTATTCAAACAAACAAGGGTATTTCTCTTTCATTTCATTTTCCGCTTCCCATGTGGCTTCCTCGGTTGACTTCGCCATAACACTTTATCCGAAGCAATCTCCTTGTTTCTCAACTTACGAACTTGCCTATCAAGAATAGCGACGGGAACCTCTTCATATGACAACTCTTCATTAACCTCAGTAGTCTAAACCGATACGATGGCAGATGGATCTCCAATTAATTTCTTCAGCATGGACACATGAAACACTAGGTGCATTAATGACATCTCAGGGGGCAACTCCAGCCTATACGCCACTTGCCCTATCATCTGAGCGATCCTATACGGTCCGACATACCTCGGGCTCAACTTTCCCTTCTTTCAAAATCGCATGATTCCCTTCATGGGAGATACCTTCAAGAATGCCCAATCATCTACTTGTAACTCAAAATCCCTACGACGAACGTCCGAATAAGATTTTCAACAACTCTGAGCAGTTTTCAACCTCTTCGAAATGACTCTAACCTTCTCCACAGCTTGATGGACAAGATCCGGTCCTAGAAATTTCGCCTCTCCAACCTCGAACCATCCAATTGGAGATCTACACCTTCTTTCGTACAATGCGTAAAATGGGTCCATCAGAATACTAGCATGGAAACCTGTTGTTGTAAGCAAACTCTATAAGCGGCAAGTGGTCATCCCAGATACCCTTAAAATCAAGTACACAGGCTCGCAACATGTCTTCAAGCATCTGAATAGTCCACTATGCTTGCCCATCAGTCTGCGGGTGGAATGTTGTGCTGGATTTACCTGCGTACCCAAACCTTGCTGAAATGTCTTCCAAAAGATAGCGGTGAACTAGGCCCCTCGATCCAAGATAATAGATACTGGAGTGCCATGTAGCCTGACTATTTCTTTGATATACAACTTAGCGTACTGTTCTGTAGTATCGGTGGACTTTACTGGCAAGAAATGCGCTGACTTCATGAGCCAATCAACTATCACCCAAATTGAGTCGAACTTACGCGAATTGCGGGGTAACCCTACAACAAAGTCCATATTCATCATCTCCCATTTCCATGTTGGTATTTCCATAAGTTGCGCCAACCCACTGGGCCTCTAATGCTTGGCCTTCACTTGCTGAAAGTTCGCACACCTAGCCACGAAGTCCGCCACACCCCTTTTCATACCATTCCACCAATAAATCTCCTTGAGATCGTGATACATTTTCGTAAAACCTGGGTGTACGGAATACCTAGAATTCTGAGCCTCTGCCATTACCCTCTCCCGAAGATCATCCACATCCGGAACACATAGTCTCCTTTGACACCGCAAGACACAGTCATCATTGTCGATTGAAAATGTTGTAGTCTTGTGATTATGAATTGCCTCTCTTAACTATGCCAATACTGAATCATTGAATTGCTTTTCCTTGACTTCCGCTACGAGTGAAGACTCTGCTCCATTACGCACCACGACATCCCCTTCATCTGAGGCCGAAATACAGACCCCTAGACTGGCTAACTGATAAACCTCCAGAGCCAAAGGCCTCTGACCTGCTTTCAAATAAGCCAAGCTACCCATGGATTTTCGACTAAGAACATCGGCCACCACATTCGACTTTCCTAGATGGTACAATATATTCATATCATAATCCTTGAGCAATTCCAACCATCTCTGATGCCTTAAGTTCAATTCCTTCTGTTTCAATAAATACTGAAGACTCTTGTGGTTTGTGAACACGTCTATATGGACCCCGTAAAGATAATGCCGCCAGATTTTCAATGCAAACACAACTGTTGCAAGCTCTCAATCATGCGTCAGATAATTCGTCTCATGATTCTTGAGCTGTCTTGAAGCATATGCTATTACCTTACCATATTGCATCAACACACACCCTAAACCAACCTTAGAATCATCACCGTACACCACAAACCCCTCTATACCTTCTGGCAAGGTCAACACTGGTGCCGAAGTCAAGCTTGATTTTAATTCCTGGAAACGCTTTTCACAAGCATCAGACCACTGGAACATAACCACTTTCTGCGTCAATTGAGTCAATGGGGAGGCGATAGTAGAGAATCCTTCCACGAACCTCTGATAATACCCGACTAAACCCAAGAAATTGCGAATCTCTATCGGCCTCGTTGGTCTAGGCCAATCCTTCACTGTTGCAATCTTTTGGGGATCAACCCGAATCCCTTCCCTGGAAACAACATGGCCTAAAAAGGTGACTGATTCTAGCCAAAACTCACATGTTGAGAACTTTGCGTACAACTGGTATTGAAGAAGGGTCTGCAAAACTGTCGTGAGGTGATTAGCATGGTCTTCCTGACTTCGCGAATAAACAATGATATTGTTGATCAAAACTATCACGAACGAGTCAAGAAATGGCTTGAAGACCCGATTCATAAGATCCATAAAATTTGTTGGGGCGTTGGTCATCCCAAAAGACATTACCAAGAGTTCGAAGTACCCATAACGAGTCTTGAAAGCGGTCTTAGGAATATCCTGCTCCCTGATCTTTAACTGGTGATGCCCGGGCTGTAAATCAATATTTGAGAAGAACCTAGCACCTTGCAATTGGTCGAACAAATCATCTATCCGCGGCAACGGGTACTTGTTTTTTTATGGTGACCTTGTTGAGATGCCGATAATCAATACACATTCGAAGCGATCCATCTTTCTTTATGACAAAAAGAACATGTGTGCCCCAAGGCGACACACTAGGCCTAATGAAACCCTTTTCTTGAAGATCCCTCAATTGCTCTTTTAACTCCCTCAATTCTGCTGGCGCCATACGGTAGGGTGGAATAGATATTGGCTGCGTATCTGGAAATACATCAATCCCGAAATGGATCTCTCTATCCGGAAAAACCTCAAGAAACTCATTCACGCCAGCACGGACTCAGGAGCAGGCACCTCTGAAGTGGTGTCCGCAACCCGGACCAAATGGTAGAAGCACCCTTTTCTGATCATCTTTGAGACCTTAAGGTAGGAAATAAACCAACCTTTTGGCACAATATTATTCCCCTCCCACTCGATAACTGGTTCATTAGGAAACTCGAGCCTCAAAATTCTAGTTCGTCAATCGACTTTAGCAAAGCCCGAATAGAGCCAATCCATCCCCATAATCACATCAAAATCTACCATTGCCAATTCAACAAGATCGGTCATGGTATCTCGATCACGCACTGTGACAACACAATTCCTATAGACTCACGCGGCTGTAATAGATTCACCAACCGGAGTCAACACAGAGAACATCTCTTGGAGCTGTTCGGGTTCTATCCCAAAACTCGAAGCAACAAAAGGGGTGACATATGATAAGTAAGACCGGGGATCAATAAGATCATAAGCATCATGAGATTGAACAGTCAGGATACTTGTGATGACATCTGGAGAAGCCTCCCCGACCTCGTGCACCACCCCTAGCTGCACCACGCCCAGCTGGTGCTGAAGGGCCTCGGGCTGGTGGGTGTGCTGAAGATGTAGCAACTGAAGAACTAGATAGCTGGAGGCACCCCATCCTGCACCCTGGCTGAATGAAGGGCAGTCTCTATGAATATGACCCCTCACCCCACAACCATAGCATACTGGCCGATACAAATAACAGTGCCCAGTATGAAACCTCTCACAATTGGGGCATGGGCCCCTCTGCTGCTGGAACCTCCCACCTGAACGACCTAGCTGATGGAACCCCCTGTCGCCTGTACTGGCCCCAAAACGACCTTCCAGCTGATGATGATGGTGTCGCCCCGGTTGTGGGGCACTAGCTGATGACTGAGCATGAGACTGGGGTGGTCCTGATGACCCTCTCATAGAAACTTGTCTCCCTCATCCTAAAGAACCCCCAAGGTTGCCCGCCGACCGGGCTATACTACTACTTTCTCTTTCAATCCTTATCATCAATTTCCGAGCCTACGTGGCTTGGGAAAATCCCACAATCTTCCCATAGTTCATATTTGAATGGAGAGCAGCCGTAGCAGCTTCATTAATAACTAAGGGACCAATACCCTGCACGAACCGACGAACTCTAGCCTCCATAGTCGACATCATATGAATAGCATATTTGGACAAGCGCACGAACTCCATATGGTACTCCCACATATTCTTGTTTCCCTGCTTGAGGACCTCAGACGTTGTATCACTGCCTGCAATAGTCTTGGCGGGCAAGAAATGGTCCATGAAGGCATCTACAAACTCATCCCACCTCGCCGGAGGGCTCCCCTCTCCATGAAAAACCTCCCACATCTCAAACCACGAATATGCCGCTCCCTTCAGACGATAGGATGCCAACTCAACCCCCTCTATCTCAGTAGCCCTCATAAATGGGAGGGTTTTGTACATCTTATCAATGAACTCCTGAGGATCAGCCTCTGGGTCGGTGCCTGTGAACTTTGGAGGGGCTAACCGCAGAAACTGGTTGACTTTGGAACCTAAAGAATCCCCTTGTCCACTAGAGGATGCCGGGGAAATATTTGATCTTTGGGCCTGGGAGGCCACTAACTGGGTCAACATCTTGATAGTTCCCCTGAGGTCCCCATCAGAAATACCGGGACCGGAAGCTGGAGCTGGAGGTGGGTCAGGAATATCAGCAAGAGAGATTTCAGCACCCTCCGCTGGAGCGGGAATAGGAATAGTTTGGCCTGGAGCGGAGGAGTCAGGCTGGTTTATGGTCCGGGGATCATTCGCGCCCGCACCACCAGATGGAGAATTTATGGCCACACTTGGGGTGGCATTAGCCTCTAGGCCAAGTCGAGCTCACTTCTTGGGTGCCATTTACTGAAAGTTGGAACAATGCACGAGTTAGAGACAACAACCTCATGTTTCACCACATCTCACGATACATAATGACAATACAAGGTATTTTCCTAAATGTTCATGCAGCCCCCTAATTATAGATGTGGTCGATAACACACCGATAAGAAGGGCTCTACTAGACACGGCCCAGAGACATCCTAGGACACTTTTAAAACCTTAGGCTCTGATACCATGTTTGTCACGCCCCAAAACCGAGGGACAAGACCGGTGCCTAATCGTATGAACCCGGCCAAGCGGACCTAGATTGCCTTTCCTACCCAACGCTGATGCCTGAGAACCGCACGGGCAGGGGTTTCTTGAAAATGATGGGTCTAAAGAAGAATGCAGAGTTAGTGTGTTTGAAGAAGTCGTACATTCCTTTCGAGTATTTGTACGAAAGGTACAGTCACAGCAAGTCCTACCATACCTATCATGACGAGTTTTCCATAACATCTTTGGGGCACATTCACCGTAGGGTGTTCGTCTTCATAGTTTTCTTCCTGTGTCTGATTGTATTTCTGACAAAGAAAGAAATAATCCACACTAGGTTGGATATGGTGACCAAAACATTGATGGAAGGAGTCGATGGACAGACCTTCAGCATCGTCCCTATGATTATCTCAGACATTTATTGAGCCCTAGAGGACTGTCAAAAGGGAGCTAAGCACTTCGAAGGCTGTAACTTGCTACTGCAACTTTGGTTCGTAGAACATCTCCAAATGGGCCAGTGATGGAATGAATTTCCGCAAAGGGCATGGGATGACCACATCACTTTCCATCACCCAAAGTGAATGATGTACCTCCCCGACAGATTAGCTCAACCCGAAACTGCCAGAGAATGGGTAGAATTCTTTGATAATCTAACTGAGGAGCAGGTACAGTGGATGTTTGAATGGTTTCCAACAGACGAATTCGTCGTCCGATCCATAGATGCACCATTCCTAATACTAATTGGCCTAAGGGGAACATATCCTTTCGTCCCTCTCCGGGTTATGAGACAAGCGGGTATAAAGCAGATTATACCAAGGGTCGACAAAATGAGCCACTTCCGAGCTGACTTTCAAGATGATGATATCCCTCACAAGTGCCAAGCCCAACACATGTGGCACTGTAAGATCATAATGGAGAAAGTCACAATTGAGCCGGAAAGATATCATGCAGGCTGTACACCTTTCTACTCGGGGTGGTTAGAAGACAACTGGGATGGCAGGCCAGGGTTCGTCCGAGGTCACCAGGTCATAGATGATAAAGCTGAAGATCAGGTAGAGTATAATCAACTACGCAAAATGATCCATGAATGCGATAACGAGTATCGCGTGATACATGAGTCAAACAAGAAGTAGATTGAGAAATGGGAAGACATGGCCATTAGTACCAATAGAAAGCTGGGACACTTGGAACGAGGCATAGTCGAACTGGAGGGTAAATTCATCAAGAGGGTCGAAGACTGTCAAAAGGCTGAGGGGACCGAAGGTAGGCATCTAGCTAGAGCAGACCTACTGCTAGGACTTCGTGAGCTGGGGAAGTTGTTCGAGGGAATCAAGGATGCCGAGTCTGGGGAAGGTCCTTCTGGGACCAAGTAGATAGGAATTTCCTTCTTCATTTTATTAATGTAATAAGGCCCATGGCCATTAGCGATTTTTATTTCTTGCTTATTTAGTGTCGTTTCCGGTTCGTCTATTTTTACATTAATGAGATGAGGCATTTTAGCATCTAAGTTCTCCAATTTAACTTGTCGCTAGGCCTACCTCGGGTACAGCGAGGTTCCCCAAATTAGGACGCGCTTTATATTCCCGCACTATGTGTTTAAATATCGCAACATTTTTTCATAACCCTCACTGACTTGGCTACCTTTTTGTGTTTACTTTATTTTAGTTTCTTTGATTATTCCCCTCCCCAAAGGTTGGTTCGTGCACTCTGGAATCATCATCCTATCTTACAAGATCCAGGGGCCCTCCACCCTCTCCTCCTCCTAATCCTCCCAAAGGCAAGAAGAAAATGGAAGATTCAGGCAACATCAGGAATAAGAACACGGTTGAACGGGTAGAGGCCACCAATGGCCAGGGTATTCGGGTTCAGAATGAAATTATGTCGCATCTAGAACGGAAGTTGTCGAAATTTCAAGAAGAGCTTGATTAAGTGCGAAATCTGGCAAACCTGTCATTTACACTCAATGTCCCAGACGCCAACCTACCCAACATCCAGAATCCTATACCTCCTCAAAAAATCCCAAAGCAGCAAAATCATCCCGCAGCTCATCATCACACCACCCCACTAAAGAACCAAAATCTTCCAGCACAATGCAATGCCTTCCATACTTCAAAGAACAATCCACTACTTATCCCGGAACCTCAGAACTCCACAAATGACCATTTCTACACCTATGCACCAGGCCACCACAACATTCGTATATATGTGGAAACCATACCACACTCGCTCAACCTATCTCGTACACACCTGAGTCTGATGAAAATGATCTACTTATCAGAAACTTGGCTGAGGAACATAAGAAGTTGACCATCCAGGTTCAAGGTGTTGAGAGAAGCAAAGGAGTCGAGGGGCTAAACTATAAAGACCTCTGCATACAGCCTGACGTCGAACTGCCCGAGGAGTACAAACCTCCTAAGTTCGAATTGTTTGATGGTACCGGTGATCCGAGGGTCCATCCGAGGACCTACTGTGACAAGCTGGTTAGAGTGGTAATGACGAGAGGATTCGCATGAAGCTGTTCATGAGGAGATTGAAAGGAGACGCATTGTCTTAGTACATCATCCAAGATCCCAGGAAGTGATCAAATAGGGTAAGCATGGCGTGTAACTTCATGGATAGGTTCAGGTTTAATACAAAGAACGCACCGAATCTGTTCTACATCCAGAATCTGAAGAAGAAGCCCACAGAAGTGTTTCGCGAGTATGCTACTCGCTGGAGATCCAAAGTTGCTAAGGTAAGGCCTACCTTAGACGAAGAACAGATGAATAAGTTCTTTGTCCGGGCTCAAGACCCACAATACTATGAGCGGCATATGGTGATTGAGAACCATAAGTTCTCCGACATTAACAAATTGGGTGAGAGAATTGAAGAAGGTATTAAGAGTGGTATGGTCACTAAATTTGAAGTCTTGCAAGCCACAAACAAGGCCCTACAGTCCGGTGGTGTGTCCAAGAAAAGGGACGTGAGAGCCGTGATGGTTGCATAGAGAACCAAATCCCCACTAAAATACCAAACATACCTAACACCTCCACTCACATATCAACCAACCCCAAATTACCAAGCACCCTAACCTTCATACCAAGCTCCACCGCCAACCTATCAATCACCCCCACCACCTACATATCAACCCACTTTCGCTCTTTGAAGGATAAGATACAGTCCTTGACTGACAACAAGATCATTGTGGAAAAAGAATCTGCTCCTAACGTCCCCCACAATCCTTTTCCAGACCATAAGAGTGGAGGCATCCACATGATCAAAATAGAAGAATATTGGGACCCCGAGGGGTCGATGGGGTTGATCATAGAAGGGGACAACCCAAAGAAATTAGCGGTTACTCTCAACCCGATCGTAGTTCAGATTCAGCCATCTGAGGATGCTGAGGTAGATATGTACGTACCTCTTGAATTCGAAGTAGTGCCACCCACAAAGGCACCGACACCGATTGAGGTCGAAGTCATGCCTCCGGCAAATGCACCCGAACCATTTGAGGTAGCAGTCCTGCCACCTGCTAAGGCACATGTTCCATTCGAAGTGAGGGTAGCTGCACCAATCATGGTGGCGATATCAACCACGCCACCTATCTATACAAATGTTGTACCACGGGATTATGTGGCTGAGGCAAGAAGGAAAGGAAAAGTCAATAGTGAAGAAGCTACTGCGACACATGGTATGACAAGAACTGGTAGAGTCTACACGCCTGAACATCTGGGTGAATCAAGCAAACAGGCTTCCAACATGCCACCCATTATCGAGACAGGTCCAGACGACCTTTGGAGGAAAGTAAAGGCCAAGGAGTATTCTATCATTGACCAGTTGAACAAGACCCCAACTCAGATATACATTCTTTCGTTTCTGCAAAATTTAGAGGCACACAGAAATGCTTTGTTGAAATTGCTGAATGAAGCGTATGTGCCAAATAATATCACTAGTGGGAAATGGACAATATGGTAGTCCAAGTGTTAGAAAGCCATAAGATCACCTTTCACGAGGATGAGCTACCAATTGAGGGGCTGGGTCACAACAAAGCACTGCACATCACTGTGCAATGCAAGGACTATTTCATCACCAGAATTCTTATCGACGGGGGATCTAGTCTCAATATATGTCTGTTGATAAGGCTCAAGAAATTGGGCAAAGGGCTGCACAAGATAAGAGATGGATCGATAAATGTGAAAGCCTTTGATGGTTCTCAAAGCTCCACCATTGGCGAGATTAGCTTGTCCTTGCAGATGGGGCCAACTTGGTTCGAAGTTGACTTTCAAGTAATAGATGTATCAACGTCGTACAACTTACTATTAGGACGGCCATGGATACATGCTGCTGGGGCCGTAGCGTCAATGCCGCATCAGGCAATGAAGTTTGAATGGAACCACCAAGAAGTGATCATTCATGGCGATGTAAGTAATCATATTTATAGTCGCCAAACTATTCCAGTGGTCGAAGGAAGAATGAAGTTGGGTGGGGAAACTTACCACCACACTGAACGGGTCAATGACATAGACAAGGACAAATAATGGGATAGAAAGATCGGTAGCATGACGAACTGGCAAGGGTATAAGCCTGGTAAAGGGATCGTGATACGCTCAATTTACACCTTAAAAGAATGTAAGCGATCGTTGTCAAATATAGTAACCCAACAAGGTTGGGGTCGAATCCCACAGAGAACAATATGAGGGCGTTTAGGAATGCTAGAGAATTCAATTAGGAGGTCTTGTTAGTCTTTGGGAAAAGCTAATTGAGAAATGTTATCCATGGCTAATTAACATTACCCGCTCATATTTGTAAAATCATGAAATACCTTGGATCGTTACTCGAGTGTAATACCCGAAGCATCGATACTTGTTGCCATCGATCATTTTAATTGCTTTATAGGTTAGTTTATATTTTCGCATTTCGCATCTCCAAGCTTTTATCAGCCGCCGAGGAATAGAATTGGATCCGTCAAAAGTCAAAGCCATCCTAGAACTACCACCGTCGAGGAATAAGAAATACGTGATGAGTTTCTTGGGACGTCTCAACTAAATCAGCCAGTTCATAGCATAATCCACAGTTATATGTGAACCGATCTTCAAGATGCTGAACAAGGACGCCGCGACCAAATGGACCGATGATTGTCAAAAGGCCTTCGACAGAATTAAGGAGTACCTGTCAACACCGCCAGTCTTGGTACCACCTGAGCCCGGTAGACCTTTGCTACTCTACCTTGCAGTGTTGGATGGAGCTTTTGGTTGCGTTCTGGGGCAGCACGACGAAACAGGAAGAAAAGAGCAGGCTATTTATTATATGAGCAAGAAGATCACGTCGTACGAGGCATGGTATTCTCTACTGGAACGTACCTGTTGTGCTTTGACTTGGTTAGCCAAGAAGTTAAGGCACTACTTCTCTGCGTACACAACATATCTCATATTGAGGATGCATCTCTTGAATTACATCTTTCAGAAACCCATGCCCACTGGCAAGCTCGCCAAATGGAAAATCTTGCTGAGTGAGTTCGACATTGTCTATGTCACTCAAAAAGTAGTCAAGGGACAAGCATTGGCAGACCATCTCGTTGAGAACCCTGTAGATGGAGAATACAAACCTCTGGTAACGTATTTTCCCGATGAAGAAGTACCATTCGTAGGGGAAGACATTGCAGAATCCTATGACGCTTGGAGAATGTTGTTCGATAGAGCAGCAAACTTAATAGGAGTCGGCATTGGACCTGTACTGATATGGGAAACTGGTCAGCATTATCCGGTATCTGCTAAACTCAGGTTCCCTTGTACCAACAATATGGAGAAATATGAAGCCTGCATCTTAGGGCTCAACATGGCCATTGACATGAATGTTCAGGAGTTGCTAGTAATTGGTGACTCAGATTTGCTAATACACTAGGTGCAATGAGAATGGGCTACAAAGAATTCCAATATACTACCATATCTGGACCATGTGCGGGAATTGAGAAAGAGGTTCACGAAGATAGAATTTCGGCATGTCCCCAAAATCCAGAACGAGTTCGCCGATGCATTGGCCACTCTGTCATCTATGATACAACACCCAGATAAGAACTTCATCGACCCTACTCCGGTGAAGATCCATAACCACCCTGCTTACTGTGCCCATGTTGAAGAAGAAGCAGACGGAAAACCATGGTTCCACGACATCAAGGAGTATCTGTCAAAGGGAGAGTACCCAGAGCTTGCAAACCACACTCAGAAACGCACACTCCGAAGATTGTCCAACAACTTCTTTCACAATGGAGGAATCCTTTACAGGAGAACTCCCGATTTGGGATTATTGAGATGTGTTGATGCAAAGGAAGCCTCCAAATCCAATAACCCAGGCCCAATCCACTAAAATCACTCGACCCAACCTGTGTTTTAATCTGAACCGTTGATCAATTTTGATCAACGACTCAGATTACCCCTTTCCTTAATTAATCCTAAACGACCTACCCCAAACCCTCATTTCCCTCTCTCATTCTCGCGTTACACTCTGTCGTCCTCTTCTCTCATCTCTCTCAAACGCTCTCTGCTAGAACCGCCACGGTTCTCATCGGCTGTTGCCTTGCCGGTCTTTATGGTGGTATCACCACTCTCCCAACCTCATAACTCTCATTCTTACACCGGGTATCACTGCCTTGGCCCTCAGAGGAACCAGAAAGTGGTTCACTCATCTCCCATGGTTTCTTATGCCATTTTTCGGCCATCCATGGTCGTCCGAGTAAGATCCTGTTAATTCCGGCTAGAACTAGTGGTTCTTAAGCCATTTCTCCTTCTCCTTGGGTTGTCTCTATGAAACCTTAACTGTTTTCCCCCGATTTTCTTAGATCTGCAATAGATTTGGGCGTGTTATGAGTTATTCTATTATTTCTTTAAAGGTTTTCCAATTTTCCTTCAAACTGACTCTTCATCTTCGAAACTAGGGTTCTTAAACCTCTTTTCAAATACGGGTTTCCTTCTTATTTTTGATATTATTCTATGGTTTTCATCATATTTAAACGTTTATCTAAGTTTCTCCCTTCTTATGTGAGTTATTATGTTTAAAGCCCTAATTTTCTTAGTTTAATCTGGGATTCTGAGTCCGTTTTTTGAGTATATGTTCGATTAACCTGCATATGTGTTTGTTTCTCATGAGCATCATGTGATTCTGTGATTTTTACCCTATATTTTCTTGTTAGGGTTTCTGATTTTGATCATTTTTGCCTATATCATGACTATTCTGTTAATTTGAACTACGCTCTATATGAATCCCTAATTTTTATGATTTTACCCAACCCGGCTTCTTAGGGTTTCTGATTTTGATCATTTTTGCCTATATCATGACTATTCTGTTAATTTGAACTACGCTCTATATGAATCCCTAATTTTTATGATTTTACCCAACCCGGCTTCTTAGGGTTTCTGATTTTTATGAGTTTTATTTCGTCTGTTCTCATAATTTGGGCTAATTTCTCCTAAAATCAGTAATACTTTCTATTTCTGAGTCCCTGAATCCTTGTGATTAATTCTTCACTAATCTCGCATGATGTTCTCTACTGATTTTTAAACTTGTGAAATATTTTCTTACCTTATTCTATGGTCGATTATGCTGTTATCTTATTTTAAGCATTTTACTTAATTAAAGCATGATGAACCTTGTCTCTATTACGTGTGATATACTTGTATTACACCTATGATGTTTCCTTATTGATTATACTCAGCCTCATAAAATTCTCTTTCCTTATTTTATCACTTGTCTATTACCGTTTGAGTTGGACTCCTTAATAAAGGGAGTCTTTATACGTATTTTATTCTAATTGGTATTTATTACTATAATTGCTACTGAACTGTGATTCTTGCCTTATTCTCTACTTAATTTTAAACTATAAATACACTGCTCTTTTCATTAACACAAGACACGAACACACATTGGTTCAATAGCTCTCTCTCACAACTAAAAAACTTTCTGCTCTCTTTCTGTGTTACTTATTACTGTTCTAAGTTAGCCGGCTGCAAGCCAAGGCTAACTATTGTCTCTCCTATCCTCTACTCTGTGTTTACTATCTTCTTCACTGGTATGTTCTGATTTCAATATAAGTTCCCAAACCAATATGTTTCTTTTACTACTGCAGTTCATCCTGTTTCTAGTTTGTTTCTATCTCCGGTTCTGTTGTGCAACCTGTGATTAACATGTTTACATTCTTGTCTATCTAGCATGTTTGTCCTGCACTATTTCCCTTTAGAATTAGCATGAATATATTACTCCCTTTCTTTCATAGCCTGTTCCAATATGACTTTGTTCCGTTTTTGTACTTAGCTGGTTTTAGTATAGACTTGTACCTTAAGTTCTAAGTTAATTCTGAAGTGTGTTCTATACCCCAATCCCAAGAATCCTCCTATAATACCTCTAATTCTGCAACTATTTACACTTTTGTCTGCTATATGTTTACCTATGTACCCTATGTGTCCCCATCCCCTATTACCCCTGTTTCTGGTTGCTGAACCTGCCTTGGTTCTGTGTTTTTTGGTTGTGTATGAACCTATTTTGGGTGTTGTGTTTGGGTTGTTGCTTATTACTCTACTCTCTTTTTCAAATCTGTTCCACTAAACAATTCTCATATTTTACAAGACTATTTCAAACAAGTCTCTTTTCAAACTATTTTCCTAGTTAAATCTTCTCAAAACTATGTCAAGCACTCTCACTCTATTCTTAGATCCTTAAGTTCTGCCCCTTTAGTGTGTGATTGCTTTGGGACCCTTGAGCTCCCTCTAAACTCAGACACCCTAAGGTTGGCCCTTCCACACCGCACTTACTCAAACTATGATTATGGAATCTGGGTGTGAGCACTGCCCGGGATCCTTTAAGGTCCTTAGGGAACTCTGACACACCCAGATATGGGAAAGGCTGTGAAATAATCTTGCATTGAGGTTATTGAATCTGGGCCTATTTGCAGGCTCCATTTATGTAATTCATTCAATATTGGTCTGTAATAATTTATTGTAAACAACATTGGGGGTTGGATAGTGAAAAGGGAAAGTGTAGTATACATGTTACAAATATCAAGGGTGGAAATCATGCTTAGGTTTACATTTTTTGTGTGCGTACTAGAATCCATGCTTAGGACCAATACATGCAAGCATATCATGCATTAGAGACCATGCTCCCAGGTTTCATTGTGTACTGTTTTAAGCATCTCATTCTGACATTATCATTATCACTTAGAAATCCTGCCTCTAGGGTAAATAGCAACATTAATATAAATTGGTTACTCATGCAATCATAATGCTATAACCTTCTTTGCATTTAGAAATCCTACTTTAGGAAATTCTGCGATCATGTTGTGCATGTAGAAACCCTTCTTTTAGGAATTCTACATATAAATCATTATGCTTTACATGCGCATATTAGAAATATTGCAGGCACAACAGTTGGCGATTGCTCAACTGCAAAGCCACAAGAAAACTCCAAGTACAGTACCACCGGGAACGGCTCCTCGAGTTGAACCAGAACCAGAAAAGTCGAGCAACAACGGGTCAGTAGTCGAACCCGCTATTATGAAAATGCTCGAAGACCTCACAAAGAGAATAGAATCAGGCAAGAAGAAAATAGAAGCCAACGACAAAAAGGTGGAAACCTACAACACGAGGGTCAACCAGATCCCAGGCGCACCTCCTGTTCTAAAAGGTTTAGACTCAAAGACGTTCGTGCAAAGGCCATTCCCGTCAAGCGCAGCTCTGAAACCCTTCCCGAAGAAATTCAGAATGCCCGATCTCCCAAAATACAACGCGACCTCGGACCCCAACAAGCACATCACTGCCTACACGTGTGCCGTAAAGGGGAATCACTTGAAGGAGGACGAGATCGAATCTGTCCTATTGAAAAGATTGGAGAAACATTATCAAAGGGGGCCATGATGTGGTATAATAACCTAACCCCTAATTCGATAGACTCGTTCGCCATGTTGGTATACTCTTTTATAAATGCACATGCTGGTGCCATCAAGTTTGCAACTAGGAAGTCCGACGTCTTCAAAATCAAGCAGAGAGAAAGTGAGATGTTGCGGGAATTCGTATCTCTCTTTCAAGTGGAGTGAATGGAATTAACATCGGTCTCAGACGACAGGGCGGTGCAGGCCTTCACCCAAGATCTGAAGGAACAGAGTTCGATAGCTTCGAAACAACTGAAGCAGAATTTTGTCGAATTCCCCGCAGTCACCTGGGCGGACTTCCACAACCGATACCAGTCGATGATTAGGGCCGAGGATGACCAATTATGGGACACCTCGGCTTAGAATATCCTAGCCAGCTCCAAGCCAAGGAACTGAAGCCAAATAGGGAAAGGTACCAACCATACACCGAGTATCAAAGAAATGCCATATGGCACAACATACCTTAGAACAATCGAAGAGTGGACCGAGGTCGGAATCCCCGGGGACTCGTGAACGGAGTCAGTTTCGATAGATACACATGGCTGATGGAGGCACCCCGGTTATCAGAATACAACTTCAACGTTGATGTTTCATACATCGTGTCGGCCATAGAAAAAATCAAAGACACCAGGTGGCCAAAGCCCGTGTTCACAGATCAATCGCAAGGGAACCATAACTTAATATGTGAATTTCACGGCACACAAGGTCAAAGGACCAAAGATTGCAGACAACCCAGGGAGGAAGTAGCACGGCTAATCAACAAAGGGAATCTCTGGGAGTTCCTCGGCGACTGAGCTAAAACATAATTCCGGGAAAGAGAAATGAGCAGGAAAAATGAGACAAGAGAGCCGTAGCATGTTATCCACATGATCATGGGAGGAATCGACATCCCGCAGGAACCCATTATCAAACGAACAAAAATATCCATCACCGGGTAGAAGCGAACTCGAGGTTACATACCCGAGACCGAGGACACCCTTACATTCAGTGACGATGACATCGAGTCCATAGCTCAGCCCCACAATGACGCACTGGTAGTTTCTTTCTTTGTGAATATGTTTCAAATTAAACGTGTACTTGTGGATCCAGGTAGATCGGCCAACATAATCAGGTCAAGGGTGGTGGAGCATCTCGGACTTCTCGACCAGGTCGTGCCCACCTCTCGAGTCCTCAACGGATTCAACATGGCGAGCGAGACAACAAAAGGGGAGATCACCCTCCCAGTCAGAATGGCCGGCACAACCCAAAATGCCAAGTTTCACGTCATCGATGGAGAAATGAGATATAACGCCTTGCTCGGGAGGCCGTGGATACACTACATGAGAGCAGTACCAATGACCCTCCATCAAATGATGAAATTACCAACAAAGGAAGAAATAAAAATGGTATACGGAGAGCAACATGCAGCAAGGGAGATGTTCGCCGTATATTATATAGTACCGACATCGATACCTTTTACATCGAAGGAACCAAAGGATAAGCGAACAGACACATAGCAGCCGCGGGCTACTTCCTCGGCTGCACACGAGCTAACGAACAAAGGATCGTACCGCATCCTTAAAACAAGCAGATGGAGCACATCAAGGCTCGAACGGAATCGCCGCTAAGGTACATCCGTCTTCTTTTTATCTTTTGCATTTCACACTGACTTACATGCAGGTGTCCGACAAAAGGAATCATAGCACCGTCCGGCATGAAGACCTTAGGTTTTAAAGCATGCACTGCACTATTTTCCTTCGATTGGATTTTATCCCGAAAAGGGTTTTACCGATAAGGTTTTTAACGAGGCAACATCTATATGCTACCTAAGGAGAACTTAAACAAGTATTCGAGGCTTCTCTCCAATCAACCTCGAACACTGGGGGGCATCGCCCCGGGAGATCGCATCCCCGAAAAAATATAAGTGAGCCAAAGAGGGTTTCGATAGGAAAATGATGTTTTGGGCCAAACGGTTAAATGAACCGTGTCCGTATAGAATGATCAAACACTCGACGATGGAGATATGTATGCCTGTACCAAGTAATCAAAAGAATATCTTTTATCATCAGAACGCTTTGCGATTCAAAGAGGTCGCTATTGTCACAAAGGAAGGCCACAAGGCCAAGAATCCTTCGATATCTCGGGGACTGTCATTGAGTGGCACCCCACCACGTTATCAAAGCTCGAGGCCATAAGATCCCAAATGGGTGACCTCGAGCATAAGTAAATCTGTAAGTCATACGGGCATGATCAAAACTGTAAGACCTCAAGTAAGGCATGTCCAAATTACACGACTTTGTAAAAGGCACGATTCCGATTTTAAAGCCAAGGAAATATATGTGAACTTGTAAGACCCCTAAAAAGGCATGCCCTCAAATATAGACGCCGAGGATATCTCACTCGGGATTAAAAGGCTCCGGACAAACACAATGACAACGGTCACGAGGCTCCTTCCAAACTAACATGACTCGGGGACGTCTGACTATCGCCATAAAATCAAATCCTCTGAAATTAATTCGGAAAGACCCGGTTAAAACATGCCACCCTCGGCACAAAGGAAAAGAGCTTCGATCATTTTTATGTCAGCTCCAAAAAACGAAAAGAGCTTCGATCATTTTCATGTCATCTCCAAACAACTAAAATAGCTTCGATCATTTTCATGTCAGCTCCAAACAATGAAAAGAGCTTCGATCATTTTCATGTCCTCTCCAAACAACAAAAAGGCTCGAGACAATTCAGCCATAGGGAAAAACCTTCTGAGGTGCTCATTTATCGTCACTTAACGACTCATAATCGAGGTTCTTTTTGGGCCGTCGAAGATTCGGACGAACGCAAAAACGTCAAATAAGTCTTTAGCAAGGTATAATATAGCCATACTAAAGGTCGCATCGACCCAACGCGTAAGAGTCGTGGCGCCAACTTAAAGAAGCCTCGAGGCTAATTCAAAAGAAACCTAAGGGTTCATGAGCTCGAGCCGTAACCCGAATCGAGGGCTGAGCCCAAATCGATTAACTAAAATGCCTATGGGAAAATACATTAGAGCCTACGGGCCAACGTCAAAAAGCCTACGGGTCGACTAAAGGTCATATTGACCCCACTCTTAAGATCTTAAACGCCAGCCTAACAAGCCTCGGGTCCAATTTCTAAACCTAAGAGTTTTTCCTTGAAGCACGATTCATTTGGCTAACCGTTGGCAAGCGCCAAAATTGGGAAGACGAGAAAGATAAACACAAGCGGATTGAAAAATAGAAAGATTTTTCATATATATGTATTAATACATTCATAATACACTCGCAGGGAGACTCATGCAAGGAAGAAAAAAGGAAAACCTAGCCTATTGTCGGGACCTGTTCACTCGAGAGTCCTCAAACATCAATATCGGCTCCAGAAGAAAGGAAAAACATGGCATCGATCTCATCCGCCTTGGCCTGTTTTATCTTCTCCGAGAGATCGAAGACACTAGCGTGTATCTCCTTGAGGATTTACCTCCGAGACCTACACCAGGTGTATTCTTTGCTTTTTCTCTCTGTCAAAATCTCCTCTCAGCTTAGCCCGAGCATCGATAACATCTTTCAAATAAACGACCATTTTCTTGTCGGCCTTTGTTCGAGCTTCTTCAGCTTCGGCTCGAGCATCGACAACTTCGGCCTTCATTCGCAAAAATTTGGCCTTGAGCTTCTCGACCTTCCTCACCTGCACCGAGCTGCCTTCCCAAGCATTCCGGAGGTGCACTTCTAGGGCAGAAGCTTTGGCAAAAGCATTCTTTTTTGCCACACCATGGGCGTCCATCTAATCTCTAAGCCCATTACACTTGTGCTCGGCCTGACAAACTCTGCCCCAAAGGCATTCCAGATCCTCTGTCTTTCTCTGCAGTTGCAATACAAAATTATTAATCTCTAAAGACGAGAGGACAAAACATGCACGTCATCAAAACAAGGGTCACCTGTCTCTCGAGGCGACCTTCGTAGTCATGGCTTCGACTCACCTCGTACTGAAGGTGTATAAATGCCTTTGCTCATTTATCACAAAGAAGCCTAAGAGATCTCTCCCCGTACAAAGCTTTCCGCAACTCGGATTTGAGCTTATCGAAGGCCTATGAAAAGCAAACTTCAGTTAAACAAATGGAAATACGTAGTTGGAAGATCGAAGAAGGCCCAAACCTCACCACAGAGCGGAGCCGCTGTGCCTCCTCAAAGGTTGGGCGAGCATCTCCAGGATTGGCCTCTTCGGCACTAGTTGAGGCACTCGGAGGGGGAACATGATCGTTAGGGACCTCGCCCGCATCACGAGAAGCATGCGGCGGTGGAAGACCCTTTTCCCCCGCAGTACCTTCAAGGAGGGAACAAGATGGCGGCAAAGGAGGAACCGCTTCATCGCCTTTATATCTCTGGGCAGATCTTGCCTCACAGCGAGCTTCCTCGCCCACCAAAGGCTACTTATTTGTCCCTGAGGCCGACGACCCCCCCTTTCTCCTCGAGGGAATATGGCTTCACACTGGGGAGCTCCCCGAGACCTGCATAAAGAAAATTTTTAAGCAAGACGATTGCTCCTTAAAGGGAAGAGCTTAGTGACTCTCACCATGGAGTTTGACCTCCCATTTTCTGTTCCACAGATCTCGCCACTTACGCTCGTCGTAATTCGAGTAAGCCATCAGCTTCCGAATCCAATCCGCCAAATCGGAGACTTCACACGGTGACCACAGGGCCGCTGCGGAAAGAGAAAGAAAGCTTTATTGCAGAGTCAGCCTCAACTATAAACCAACATGGTAAAAAATCAAGTGTGCCACTTACGTGTGGAATTTTACTCCTCGGGAAACGGTAAGAATTCCGCGGGGATGATATCGACAGTCCGCACTCGGACAAATTGACTCATCCATCCTCGATCTTCTCTTTCCTCGCCCTGGCAACGGAATACCGGGAGGTCCGATGTTGTAAAGTGACTAGGCCTTTACAATGCAAGGGCCGGTACAACCTGATGAGATGGTTGAGGGTGGACCTGAGCCAGGGTGACCCAGTATCTCTTGCAAAACTCGATCACAACCCTATCGAGAGGGCCCAACGTAAAAGTAAACGTGTATATGTTCAAGAATCCCTTTACGTGAGTCGTGATGTTCTCTCCCAAGAAAGGTACGTGCAGTACCACCTCTTCCCCCCATCTGCAATCTCTCCTTATTTCCTCGAGGTGTTGCCCTCTATAGATGTGATGGACCTCGATGCATGCTCCCCATGGCCCTGAACACCATAAGGTCTCTCTAATGCAAAATCCCTCCTCGAGACAAAGCGTCCTGAGGTCAGTTCACCAGAAGCCGGTGGCATACCACTAACCGGGCGGGGAAGAGTGGTAGAAATTTCCTCTTGCTGGTGAGCGGGTTTGGATAAAGCAGCCATAACAATGGCGAAACAAGAAAAGGGAAACGAAAAGTTATGCAGAAAATCTGAATTACAAAAAAAAAGAGGGGCTCAGGCGGGGGAGGAAGACTCTATAAAGGAGGCAATTTCTCAAAAGTGCAAAGCCTTCAAATGAAGGAAGCACATATATTTATAGAGTAAGCGGCCACTATTCGCCTACTTTGAAGGCCAATTAATTCCCGCCATGTCATTGCCATTTTTGAGTGAGTGAGCCAATGGGACCGCCTCGATAACTCCGCATGTCTTGTCACACAATTGATGCAGTAAAAGGGCTTGAGGTCCCTAAGCCTTTCTGACCTTGAGATTGTACCCTATCCCGAGGACCCCCGTTATTATTATAAGCTCTAAGGAGCCTTCTATGCCAACTTAATCTCGAGATGGTACCCGATCTCGAGGGATTTCTTATTCTAAGAATGGGCCCTAAAAGTCCGACATCGAAATTCAAAGATTATCTATGCACTTAAAAATAAGGGGCTTGAAACAAGAAAGTTCTTAGCATTCCCAGAAATTTATTTATTTAAGAAAGTGTCATTACAAAGCTCCCCTGAGAGCCCGTATACAAAAGAGAAAGGAAAGAAATGACAAAAATAATAGGTGGATCTATTCCTCACCCTCACCATTATATGAATCACTATCGGAGCCTCTACCGGAGCTTTCGCCAGAAGAAGACGTAAGCACCGATGCTTCTTTTGAGGCGCTGGACTTCTCGACCTCAGTAGAAAGATCGACACCCTTGATGATCGCCTCTTCGAGTGCCTACCTCCTGGATTGGGAACGAGCATGTGCAATGGCCCGAGTCAGCTTCAGCCCGACCTTTTCAGATATCTCTCTGGCCTGATTGTTGGCGGCGGCATTATCCTTCATATACGAGATTATGTGCTCATCGGCCTCAAACTTGGCCGCAAATAGTGAAGCGACCTCGTCTTGGAGACTATGAAGAAGGTCCTGGGTCGAAGTCAGTTCTCCCCTTAATAGGTCCCTCTCCGAAGCTATGGCCTCGATCCGCTCCTTCAGCTCAAAGACCTCCCTGTTCGAGATTGCAGCCTCCTCCCGGAGTTGCTTCACCAGAGCGTCATTTTGCTCGATCTGCATAAGCGAGTCAGGTTAGTAGATGTCAACTTATGAAAGCAAGGAAATAAACTTACGGAAGACACGCTACCTGCCCGGTGAAGCTGGACCGTTCTTGGTGGGCTCTCTCCAAACTTTCTTGAAAAACACTTAACTCCTCGCCCTTTCGGGCAGAGGAAGCCTTCAACTCCTTCACTTCCAAGGAAAGCATCTCGAGCTCCTCCTCATGATGAGTGAGTTCATCGCTTAGCTTGGAAAAGTCTTAGCCATACAACTTCTTGGCCTACAACACAAAGGAGGAAGGTTATGCAAGAAGGAATGAAACCTCAAAACAACAGATGATAAACCAGGAAGGTCACCTGTTCATGATGCCTCTCGCTCCCCTCTAGAACAGATGAGGCATTAAGGTCGGTCTCCTCCTTGATACTTTCAAATAAATCCATGAACGTGTCATCTTCCCCTCGAGAGACGTCCATTCGGCAGCCCTCCTATCGTGGGCGTCCCTTATCTCCCCTGGGGAAAAGGAAGGGCCCAAATTGGATCCACCCACAACATCGATACCAAGCCCTTCGAACTCATCAAAATTGATTGTACCATGTCATGAAAGTGACTTGGGGATTGTGCCCGATCTTTCTTCCAAGGTCCTCTCTGTGAAAGGTTTTTCCATACCGGCCGTCTCAGATTCGGCGGTCTAATGTCCAGCAGTATTTTGAACGTCCGCATTCTGCCATACCCTTTGTACTAAAGGGCGGTCATCCTCGTAATTGTCTTCGTCTGCGGCGCGAGGACTTATAGCAGCATCCGAAGTCAAGATCGTGTTATCGGTTGGTGCCTCTTTCTTCCTTTCGATCTTGGGTTCCTGTATCTAATAAGATCCCGCTGGTGTCTTATTCTTCCTCTTCTTGCCTCCGTCAGGTTTTGGAGTCCCCTCTGCACAAGAAGGAGGCAGCCCAATCGATAGAGTGTCCCCCAGACCTGTATATATGGGGTATATCAAACATCCCGTCGCAAAAGGAAAGTGCTTATCATGGTTCTTGGCCTGCCACCTTATCTTGGCTAAATCACGCCAAGACCGTTTGTTGTACGGAAAGGCATAATCTATTTGTTTAATCCACCCCGATAGGTTCTGGACCGAGTTGGGGAACCAGACAGAAGCTGCATAACCAAAAGAAATCTATTTAGAAGGAGAATAGGGGGAAATAAAAAATACTCGGTGTGGTGATACTTACGTTCCATGTTCCATTACTACGGGAATGGAATCCTATCAGAGGGAATGATATCCGAGGTTCTAATTCTAATGAACCGGCTCATCCATCCCCGGTCCTTATCCTCGTCGATGCTTGCGAAGAATGTCTTCGCAGACCGACGCTGAAATTTAAGTGGTCGAGGTTGAAGTCCATCCACTCGATCTGATTAGTGAATAATCGAAGCATATACACTATCCTCCAGAAAGAAGAGTATATCTGACCGAGGGTCACTTGGTAGCGGTGGAAAAATTCGAGAATCACTTGGTCTATATATGGAGATGAGGAATCCCCGGGACCCAGGGTGAAGGGGTATGTGTATACGCTGAGGAAGCCTACATTGTAAGTCACTATGCTTTCCTCAGCGTTGGGGATCTTAACTTGTACTGCCTCCCCCAGCGAAAATCTGTTCTTACCCTCTCCACTTCAGATATTATGCTAATGAATCTACACATGGGCTCGCATCGGCCCTGTATGTTAGGAGGTCTATTGATGGTAAGGTCAGAAATTGTTTCAAAATCACCAGGGATGCATTGTTCGATGCTCGGTGGATTTTTTATTTGCCCTTGGACGGGCGTACGGGGGAAGTAGTGACATATTTTTTAGGCAACGTCTTAAAGGTTTCGGACATAGCTGTATCGAAGCTTTTGAGAAAAGAAGATGAGGAAGTAAGCACACAAGGAAGGTGACTGCAGAAAAATTTGGAAGATAGCTCTAAAAACTTGAAGATGGTCGTAAAAGTATGTATGGCGTGCAAATGTGGTATTTATAGAGATCATGTGGGAAACGCTTCAGGAGAGGAAAAGTTGAACCATTGGTGGGTCGTGGGTTTCTCGGTGATCATGCTGTCAGCGACCCCGCACACCTTTTGAAGAACGTCATTTAATGCTCTGACGAGCTGACGTCATGGTAGAGATATCGAGGATGCAAGCATTTGAGACCGTTTTTTATCATTCCACTCTAAGAAACTCAGGGACTCTCTGTGTACGGCTAAAATCGGAGAGATCAATTTTACATTTATTATGGCATTTCGTAGCTTATCCGCATAAGGCTCTAGGTAAAGCCCGAGGCCCGACCCCGAGTGTCCCTTATGTTCGACTTCGAGGTAATGCAGGTCTGTGACTGTCATGATCAAGCGGCACAAGGGCTAAGGCAACCAAGTCTGCAATAAAGTACAAGTCCGTACTATGACATTAAATAGTTGTATCAGCCGCATATCTTTGTAATAAATGCTTATGTACTATGTTGGGGCTTTCCCTCCTATATAAAGGGGACCCTTATCATTTTTTGCGCACATGATATTCAATATGAGGAACAAGAACATTCTCTTCTCTCTAACGCAAACATCCTCTTTTGTCTCTTTACTAATTTATTACCTACATTTATTGTATCTCATTGAGTGTTCTTCATTTATTATCCATCATTGGTCATAAATAGCCTACTTCGAGGCCCATAAAATCGTTATAGCTCAATCGATCGACCATCACTGACCCCGAGCCTCGACCTCGAAGATCTATCTCTGCCAGTTCAGAACCCTGACTCGAGGCAGACTGGTTTTCCTATCTTCGATTTCATATCATTTTAACCTCATTTGTTTCACTCACACTTAGCACCTACTACTTAACAACTAAAATTAAAATAAATCACATATTTTTCGAACCACATAATCAAATTTAATTGTAACTACCATTTTAAAGGTAAGCACTAACCATTTTGAGTAATATTTAACAAGACAATTAAGCAAATAAATTACCTGGATTTTATGCATTACCCGTAGGATTGGAAGTACAAATCATGAACTTCTAACAATAGAATTTACAAAGTTGAAATGAAATAAAAACATCGTTTGTTTAAAAAGTACATAAACAGAGTTTTATATATCTAAAGCTACCATGAACAAGGGGCAGCTATAACCGTAACGCAAGTATATCATCAATCCAGCTCCAATCGAACACAACAACATCAACAGCCAATATCTGCACGCAAGGTGCAGAAGTGTAGTATGAGTACAACCGACCCATGTAGTCAGTACGTAAAAAACCTAACCTTAGGTTGAAAGAAGTGACGGGCTAACACAAGGTTGGGTCAAATATCAATATCCCACAACAATTGATAACAACATAATACAAGTATAAAAGAGGTATCTCATAAGTAAAAATGCACAGCTCGTTCAAAGTTCCAGTAAATAGTTATTATTTTTCAAGTATCTCAACGAAAACACAAATCTTTTACCAAAAATGCAAAACATACGAGTGAGTTTGAAAACTGTAATTTTTCCAAATATCATTTCCACAATAAATAAGATGTTTTAATTTTCTTTCCAGATAACAAGTGTGAAATACCTCTTTATGACCACATATCAATGTTTTTAAAAAGTCATGAATGACGTGATATCGTATAACATGAGGAAAAATGCATATGTATGCATGTATGTCATGTGTGCATGCAAATGTCATGTATATCACAGAAGAATCACGTACTCATACTCTCAGAGTACTCAATCTCACCGTCTCACACTTTTCACTCATCATGCTCAACCACTTGGTATTGTATATGGCGCATACAGCCCAGGAAAGATCCATTCCGGAATATATACATCACTGACCATCAGTCACTCAGTACCGAGGAAGGCCAATCCGGCCCCATGGAGAAGATCCATTTCCAAGTATATACATACTTCGGACAAGATCCATTTCCAGGGAAGATCCATCCCTCAAAATAATCAACCGCGCTCACTGGGGGTGTGTGGAGACTCAGGAGGGGCTCCTACAGTCGAAGTGCTGCGATAAACCAGATCCAGGCATAAATCAATATAACATGCTGCGACGTGCAACCCGATCCCATAACTTTCATTCATAATCAGGCTCTCAGCCTCACTCAGCCATCAATCTCTCCAGTCTCACTCACGGGCTCAAATTTTCATGAAACTAGGCGGACAACAATGATATGTTGTTTCTGAAAATAACAAATGAGACTAAGATATGATATGAATGCATAAATATGATTGAGTACGAAATATTAATGAAATCAATAGATGACATCAAGAAATGACCACTATGGGTCCTAAAAACATCCGCATAAAGCCTAAACATGATATTTAGCATGATTGATAGCTCAGTTACTTTATCACATGGTGAAAACACTTATATCAGCAAAATAGGGCCACTATACAATGCCATGGAAACAACATAGTCACAATACATAGGGTGAACGCCCACACGCCCGTCACCTAGCATGTGTGTCACCTCAATACCAATCACATAACACATATTTCAGGGTTTCATACCCTCAGCTTTAAGTTTAGAAGAGTTATTGTTGACACCCAATTTTTTCCTCAAATTATTTTAAAATTGCATTGGTACTTTTCCATATTTTTTATCAATTTATTTCTAATTTATTCTGTACTTTTATATCCAATAATTACTCATAAATTGCATTACAAATTATTTCAAATTATTTCATAGCTCAATATATCATTTTTAATCCTATTAGGATTTAATTATTTCACAAATTAGCCAATTTGGCATTAATTGGCCATAATTGCAATGACTTTGCAATTATAGCCTAATTATATATTTTATGCTATTTTAATCCAATAATAAGTCATTTTATATTTTAAATACTAATTAATTACCTTAATTTCACCTATTTAGTCTTAATTTAATTTTATATAATTATTAGCTATTTTTATTTATTATTTTATCTTCTTTAATGGGTATTTAACAAATGGCCATTCTTGTTTAAATTATAGCCTAATTAAACCTGGTCCCTAACCCAATCAAATAACCCATCAGACCCCCAAGCCTAATATCCTATCTATCCATCCCAACTCAGAGTCAATCTTGACCGTCGATCAAATTTGATCACCGGTCCAGATCTCTCCCTTCCTTAATTAGACCTACACGACTACCCCCCCCCCCCTTCTTCTCATTCCCCCGCTCAATCGTCTCAATATCTCCCTCTCTCTATCTCAGTTTCTCTCTTGAACCTTCTCACCTTCCCCCCTTCCGTTGAGCTCTGTTCGTCTTCTCCCGCTAGCTCTCTCGCCGGAGACCATGACCTCTCACCTCTCCTAGCCTACGTCTTACCTCACGCCGGCTTTGACACTGTCCTGAGGTCCTCAGGTGAACCTGGAGCGGTTCAAATCCTACCTATGGTCCTTCATACCATTTTCCGACCACCCATGGTCGTCCGAGTAATGTTCTTTCACTTTCTGGTGGAAACCGGTAAAACCTTGAGTTTTTCTCTCCTCTTTGGGTTCTCTCTTCGAAACCCTAACTTCTAAAACCTCTTATCTTTCTAGATCTGTAACATATCTATACATATTTCAAGTTGTTTTGATGTTTTCTTTAAGGGGTTTCCATTTTCCCTAAAAAATCTTTCTGCAAAAACGATTTCTTCAAATTTAAGGGTTCATCTGAGATTCTTCTCGTATTTTTAAACAGTTTTTGTTGAAATCTCTTTTTCATAGTTTATTATGCTAAAACTTCAGTTTTAACACTGTATTATAATCTTAGGTTTGCCTTTATTGATCTACCTTTTTAATTTGTATATTTGTTTGTCTCTTATGAATACGTCTTGAGTTTTCTATGATTTTTATCCTATTTTTTCTCATTAGGGTTCTTGATTTTGGCTTCTTCTGCTTATGTTGTAGTTGCTCTATTTAATCCCTCTAATTGTTACTGTTTTATTTAGATGAATCTCTAATCCTATGTTGCTACTACAATCATTAGGGTTTCTTACTCTTTGATTCTCCCTGTTATATCATGTTCGTTTGTTAATTCCTTTAATCATTTACTGTGTGGTAGTATTGAATCTCTAATTCTATGTGATTTTACTTGAATCTCTGATTTTCCTTTCCTATTGTGTGTTTACTTCGTGTACTCACATGAATCATTATTACTCATGTTTAAACCCCTAATTTCCTGTAATTGATACCTCTCATTAATCTTTTGTAATGATTTCCTTACTGATTTACAGCTTTTAAATTATTTCCTTGCCTTATTTTGGTCAACTATGCTGTCATACGTTATTTCCTTAATTGAAATATTCTGAACCTAGTCTCAATTGCGTATCCCATACTTGTACTATGCTCAGTTATTTCCTTATATGTTATATGCAGTCACATATGGTACATTTCCTTGTTTGTTGTCTGTATAATACCGTTTGAACTTGATTCATTCAATTAAGGGATACCTATGCTGATATTTGTACTGATTGATACTCAGTCCCTTAATTAAGGGTTAACTTTGATTCCTACCTTATTTGCTACTTGTTTTCAAAACTATATATACATTACTCCTCATTTAACACACAAACTGATCTAGTTCAATATCTCTCTCTCATAACTAAAACTTTATATTCTCTCTTATGTGCTACTTGTTATTACTCTAAGTTAGTCGGCTACAAGCCAAGGCTAGCTATTGTGCATCTCCTAATTCCTGCTTTGTGTTACCGTCTTCTTCACTTCACCGGTATGTCCTAATTCAAATTTTAGTTCTCAAACCAACATGTTTCTATTACTGATGCAATTCATTGTGTTCTTGATATGTTAATATTTACTATTTTGTTGCTCAACCTGTAACTAAAATCCTGGATTCCATCTAGCATGTCAAGTTATGCTTTATTAACCAGCATGTCCTTGTGTACTCTAAACATGTCTTTATGTGAATCTATGTGCCTATGTTTGGTACATTAGTTTGGTTAGGGTGTACTCTACTGTCTTAAAATTTTTGACACTGTTATGTTAGTCTAATCCTATACCCTATTCTATCCCAGTTCCTTGAACCCCTTAGGAACTCCTGATTGTGTATCTATGCATATCTCTGCCTGTTTACTACTCTGTACTTTATGTGTCCCTCAGATCCCATTACCGCTGGTTGTGGTTGATTGACTGTTATTGTTTCCTTGTGTGATGTTGAACTTGGTTGGTGTTTCTGCTCTTTCAGTCTATTTCAGTGGTTAAACTTTTAATTATGTAAAAGCTATTTCAATTAAATCTCTTTTTTCAGAAACTATTTTTCTTACTCAAAGTTTTCAAAGCTATGTCAAGCACTCTCACTCTACTCTTAAACCCCTTAAGTTCTTCCCACTTTGTGTGAGCATTGCTTTGGGACCCCTGATCTCCCTCTGAACTTTGACACACAAAGTCTGGCCATTCCACACTGCACTTACTCTACCTTGGCTATGAAATCTGGGTGTGAGCACTGCTCGGGATCCCTTGAGGTCTTTAGGGAACTCTGACACACCCAGATTGTGAGAAAGGCTGTGAAACAATACTTGGCATTGATGACATGGAGATATGGGCCTATACTGTAGGCTCCCTATAGTTACTTCTTATTTTCTTTTATTTTAATTATGTCATTCATATCCAATGGTGTGTAATAATTATTTGTAAAACAACTCTGGGGTTGGATAGTGAAAAGGGTGGGTGATATGCATGTTGTAGTGTAATCAAGGGTAGAAACCATGCTTCTTAGGTTTACGTTCTCTATGCGCAATAGCAGCCATGTTTAGGTACAACATATGCCAAGCATGCCATGCATTAGATATCATGCTACATATGATTCATATATACTATTTTAAGCATCTCATCATCACTTAGAAATCCTGCCTCTAAGGTAAACATTAACATAAACTGCCATTATGTGATTCTCCCTATTCTAAACCTCATTTAGAAATCCTGTTTTAGGGTAAATGTGTTAACATAAGTTGTTATTTATGCAAACATCATGCTGCCACCATGTTCAGGAAACCTGTTCTAAGGTAAACAACATTAAAAACTGCCACCTATGTTTATTCGGAAACTATGCATAAGGTTGTGATTTTGTGTGCATTTATAAATCCTGTTTTAGTAACTACATATGCATCATTCTGCATTAGATATCATGTTCTAGGATCGCACTCGCTTAATTACACTTAGTCTAAATACGGATGCATAAAACAATCACCCTGTTCTAACAACTAGTAACTAATTCTTGTATGTTATGCCATACTTAGAACTGCATGCTCTTAGGTATAACAACCTATAACTGTCAATAATTTGGAACAACTATTATATATTATCCCACGCTTAGGCAAGCATAGGGTAATCAACTTAAATAATAAAACTGGAACTACTCTCTTGTGATTATTGTTTAACTGTCAGCATGTATAAAACTAGTGGGCAAAACTGATTAGGACTTCCTCTCTGAGTTATGCAATAAATATGTCTTTCTGTTGTTATCGCTTAGACACCATGTTTAGGACCTGAACTTAAACTCATACCTTAATTGTGTATGAGTCATGTTGTTTATGTGTATCATTTGTGGAGGTATACCCGAGCCCTCTATTTGTTTTCCATGTTCCCCTTTAATTGAAGTCCTATCTGTTTTCTTATATGTCGCCTTAGTATTTTTACCTTTAAAACCTGAGGGTCTGCCTAGAACCTCCTTTATATGATAGAAGTCCTAAATTCCTCCGGGACTAATAGGAAGGGACGGGTAACAACATGCAATGGAGGTCGTGACCAACACTCTCTTTAGTTACCTTCGTGGGGTGGGAAAGGGTAGATATGGATATGATGACCGGTGCGTTAATACCATGTGTAGCCCCTCTTTGAGGAGTGTCATAACGGGTATTGCATTAATGTGATCCATATTATAAACAAACCTAGGATACCCCTTTACTCCTATAAACATGCTTATGTTATAGCTTTCCCATTTATTGTTTCCAAACCTATGTGTATTAGACTTAAATCCCCTGTTATTTGAACCATATTTGTTTATTTGCTAATTGTACAAAATTCACAAAAGCTATTTGGCCGGGAACCACACTTGTGGATCCTGAGGTGTGCCTAACACCTTCCCCTTAGGATAATTTCAAGCCCTTACCTTGTCTCTTGTTATCAAACGTAGTTATAAATGAACCCCCTGACAGGTGCCCTAACGCACCTCAAAATCGTTAGGTGGCAAGTCTTCAAAAATGTAAACCCCTTTCTTAAAAGGTCGAATCTTTAATCAAAATCCCAAAATCGACCAAAAAGTCAAACCTAGGCCTACACCCCAAAACCTGTCAAAAATCACAAAATCCGACAACCCATTCAATTACGAGTCCAATCATACTATTTTCACTCAAATCCGACTCTGAATCGATATCCAATTCTCAAAAATTCACTTTATGAAATTTTAGATAAAGCCCCTAAATTTCACTGTGAAATTATGAATCAAATTCCAAAAACGAAGACGGATTCACCAAATATAACCAGAATCAAGTATAGAACACTTACCCCAATACATATGGTGAAAATCGCCTACAAATTATCCAAATCTGAGTTCCCCAACTCAAAATATTACCAAATGAACAAACCTTCGATATTAAGTATTTTTGCCCCTACTATTTTCACTCAAATACTTAATATCGAGTCAAAAAACGCACCTCAAATGAACTTCGACTTCCAAAAACTCGCACCGAAACATATCAAATCAACTCGCAATGAACTCAAATTTTCCATACAAGTCCTAATACATTATACAGAACTACTAATGCCCCCAAACTACCAAGCGAAGTGCAAATGCTCAAAATGACCGGTTGGGTCGTTACACCCGTGCCTTTGCTGCATTCTTAATTAATCTTATTGAGAATGCCACATGTAGCTACATCGATGCTCCGCGTGTCATGCCCCGTTAGCTTGCTGACAATCCGCTTGTCATGTTCTTTTTCCACAATTACAGTTAGTCCCCTCACGTTCTAAATATTCTCAACTGAATATTCGGGGAGTTGTATGTTTTTATGGCGGGAATTCTTTGCCGCCATTTCTTGAGTATCATCATATCTCCTTTAGAATTGACGCGATGTATGTCACTTTCATTTAAATTCCATTCCATGTGGCTTCTTGAGATTGGACCTGTAGTTTCTAAATAGGTTTTAGGGTTTTTTCTGCAGTTGTGTCAGTCGCGAAATGATGATTTATTATGGCACTTCATAAGGACAAATTTTGACAATGCTTGTATCTTATTATAAATATTTCATTATTTTTTTCTTCTTGAAGCATCCTTTCTTCAATATCTACTACCTTTATCCTTCTTCGTGTCTATGTACCCTTTCTTCTGCATTCCCTTTGAAAACATGCCTTCGTCAACACCAGACCCTCACAAGTTGTGATAGTTGATGAACTTGCTCCTTCCACTGCCCCTACTAGAAGTAGCGGAGGTGGTAGACTTCGTATCCTTGGTTCATTATCTAATTGTGGTTCCTCTTCCCAAAGTAGTTCTGCGAGGCCATCTTATTCTAGACTAGGGCTCCTCTAACTCCTAGATCTTCTCTAGAAAAAGGGACCTAAATGAACTTGTGCGTGTACCTACAGTTGCAGAGATAGTTCCTCAAGAGTTTTCTTTTGTAACAGACTGTGAGACCATGAGAAATCAAGTCTATTCTATAGCTTCCTCTAACCCTGCTGAACTTTATCCAAGTTTAATTATTGCTGGTTTTCTTTCCCTAGTTGGACGAGAGTGTCACTAGAAACAAGATTTCCCTGTTTTAGTCCCTCACTACAAAAAAAAGGCATTTGGCGGCAATACAAAACGACTTTAGCTGCAATAACAAAATATGTTGTATCTTTTACTGTCCATTAGTGTTTTACCGCTTATGTCGGGGTCGGCAAAGCCTTTAGCGGCATTTCTAGCAAACGCTGGTAATAAGTGTGGTTTGCGACTAAATATTATTATCTTTAACGGTAATTATTGGCGGCAATTATAATGACTACTAAATCCAATCCAAAACGGCTAACTATATATCTTTAGCATCTATTTTTATAGCCTCTAAATTATATATAATTGCCGCTAAAAGTTTGTAACCCTAACGGCCATTGTTTGCGGTAATTAATAATGGCTACTAAATTAAATCCAAATGGCTAATTATGCTTCTTTAGCATCCATTTTTATAGCCGCTAAATTCAAAATAATTGCTGGTAAAAGTTCGCATCTTTAACGACAATTATTTTGTGGCAATTAAAATGGCCATAGTATGCCTTCTTAAAAAAATCTTAGTTTTCCCTTTTAGCGTCCCTTTTAAAGGCTAATATGTTTAATCAATTGGCCGCTGAAAGTCAATTTCTTTAACGACAATTCTTTGACATCAATTATAACGACTGCAATATCCCTTGTATAAATATCTTAATTTACACTTTTATCGCTCATTTTTATAGATGGTATATAAAACTAAATTAGCGCTAAAAGTCACAAGCGATAATAGCAATAACGTAGCAACAGTTAATAATAGTTACTACATTTTGTATAGAATATGACCCAAAAAATAAAATATATAAATATTAATTCAATATTAAAATAATATATCTCGTTAAATCTTAACAAACAAAAGAAAGTACTAATCAAAAATAATAATATCACAGTAAATTAAAACATAAAAATATATTGTTTGTACTAAATATCTAATGCCATCATATTACTAATCCCGACGAATGATGGTCTTCAAGTGATTTCCGTAACTTTCATCATTTTGAAATCTGCAACCGCTAAAATATCGAACATCAGACTGTATGACCTTAAATTATAAAATAATTATGTTAAACGACAAAGTATAATATGGAAAAACATCTTTAAGATTCCATCACCTTAGATTCCATTATACAAAAAAAAAAGGAAAAAGAAAAAAAACCAAAGAAAGCTCTGTAGATATCAGCCATTCTTCTTGTCTGATCACTAACCTTAGCACAAAGGTCTAGAAAGAAGAAACCACAATTAAGACTCAATGAGACCTGTTGTTGACGAACAAAACGGACTGATGTTCCTGTTGATCTTGCCTTAGCTAGGATGTTTTGAAATAGTTAGTCCAAAGGGCCTGGCATTGATGTGATATGCATCGAGGGCACATGTTTGTATTTCTAATTCAATAATATAAAGAAGAATACCAATCCCTGAACCTATAAACAATATACTTTTTAGTTTCTCTCCAGTTTCGTTTGGAAGTTGCTATTATGTTTCGGATTCTGCACTTAGTCTCTATATTTCAGTTGCTATTAAAGCATATTATCGAACCTTGAAATCCAACAACTCCATTTAAGCACATTATAAATAGATACTTGAAAATTATGTGGCTAACAAGCATGCCATTTTACCTCAAATGCCATCTAGACATAGCACAGTTGAATTATTGGATACTGGTTACTGACAGGAGGAAAAAAAGGAATGGAGAGACCACATTGTAATTGTATGCTATTAAAAGAGTGGAGAAAGTTTCAAACATCAATCTCTCTGTCATCTATGACAGTTTCATTCAGCTGATTTTTCATTTTATTATTTGATCTAAGTACCAAAATCCAGATATTGAAGCAACAAATGTTGTAGGCAAAACTTAAATGTAGAAAGGATTTGAATTACATGCTCAACCTTCTACTGCATCAGTTGAGCCAGCTGAAAAAACTACTATGGTGGAGAAGCACGAATACGGGTTACGAGGGAAAAATCTCAAGTGTAATAAGAAGACCGCTAAGTTAGGCACGAACGCTTCTCATATTGTAGCTATATGTGATGGGGAGGTGAATTTAAGTGAAGTCATAGCTACAACTGGAAAAATTCTAAGGATCATGGAAAATATACTAAGGAGGTAAAAACAACTACCGTAACAGGTACACCAAATGCATTTGCTGCCCTTCAAAATGTTTAAACAGAGGTAACCAATCCCAAAAGCAACCTGTAAGTATGCTACTAGAAAGGAAGCCGACTTCACAGTCTAAGGTGCCAACTCTTCCCAAACATGTTCTAAATCGAGATCAGAATACACATCATAAGCTAACAGGTACTTTGTCTTGGGAAAATATGATGTTGAGAAGATTCTAAGTATCGATCCAGATAATACTTTAGCCTATATTGTAATTTCTAATATCTATGCAGAGTTATAAATATGGGATAAAACAACCAAGATGAGAAAGCTGATAAAGGAGAAGGCATTAAAGAAACAACTTCCCTGTTTGTAATATATCGTAGCATTATACTCGCTAGCAAGCCATCTGCCAATTGTGTTACCTTGCAGATCTTATTGGTGCTTCAAATGGTCTATGAAGACCTCCGTTTCATGTATGCTATTTCATTATCTATTGCTCTCTTATTTGATTTTTCATTTGTGGCCTAACTCATCCCATGGCACCGTGTAGTAGCTACTACGGATTGATATCCGTACTTCTATTATGTGGTAAATGTGAACATGTTAGATATAATGTTAAGTATAAATCCTAAGTCTTTAAACCAAAAATGCTGAGACTCGGGTGGTCGTATATTATTGTCTCATTTTGTGATTATTTGATTTCATATACTCAGTCCTGTGATAGCATTCAGTTTCATGCCTCAGTTTTAGAAATTGTTAATTATATGCATACTTATCATTGTTTTGGGTTGATTTATACATATCTGAGCCATGTGAGTGAGACTGGAGAGTAATGACTCAGTGAGGTCGAGATCCTATTGTTGAGACAGTTATGAGATTGGACTGCACACCGCAGCGATACGTTAATCATGCCTTCGTTGGCTTGATATAGCACTTGGGCCAATATGGCCCCTCCGGAGTCTTTACATCCCCAGTGAGCGCATTGATATTAAGGGATGGATTTTCCCTGGACCTGGACCTTGTCCAAAGTTGATGATATGTGAGGGATGGATCATCTCTGGACATGGATTGTGTACGAGTGTTGTATTCTGGAGATGGATCTTATCCATGGGGCTAGATTGGCCTTTTCCTCAATACCGAGTGACTACATTCACCGATGATTACGTATATTCCTGGATGGACCTTCCTTGGGCCTGAGAGCCATATACGGTACTGAGTGGACTTCTGTGTTAGGGTGTTGAGCACTATGTGCATTTCCACACTGGTTTCATACATTTATATGATGGCATGTATAGTATACTGGCATACATGGCATATTTGTTCATTTCTGATAAACTGATAGCATGTCTAATTTCTGTACGCTGCCTATTGTAAATTTTGAGGTTTAGTCCGTCACTACCTCTCCGCCCATTGTTTGGGTTCGTTACTTCTGAGTTGGTGTACTCACATTACCTCCTGCACATTGTGTACAGATCCAGGTACATCGGGACCCAGCAGTGGTTACTGAGCAGCTGTTAGAGTTTTCATCGGAGTCATCGAGGTAGGAGCTGGCGATCGCGACCTCATCTTCTCCTTCTTTATCTTCCAGTTGCACTTTTATTTTTACAGACCAATGTTGCCTATTTCCATATTTTGACATTATTATGTTATAGTAGCTCGTGACTAAGTGACACTAGAACTGGGGTTGGTTTCAAATTGTGCTTTAAATGTTGTCTTAAACTTTCAAATGGATTATTATCAGTATTTTGCTTTTAAATTTTATAATTTTCTAAAATATAAATTTAGATTCAATGAAATGTGTGGCTTGCCTGGTTCCATGACATACGCCATCACGACTAAGTATTCGGGGTCGTGACAAGTTGGTATCAGAGCTCTAGGTTAAATAGGTCTCACCTGTCATGAGCAGGTTTAGTAGAGTTTTGCGAATCGGTACAGAGACATTTGTACTTATCTTTGAGAGGCTACAGAACCCTTAGGAAAAACCTCACATTCTTGAATTCTGTAGTGCACACCTGTTGATTCTTGGAACTAAACTTCTGCGTTTTCATTGTCTCACAGATGGTGAGGACTCGTGCTACCGATCGAGGTGATCAGACACTAGTTGGACTATTCTACATCTAAAACCTGAAGAAGAAACCCACAGAAACCTTTCGCGAGTATTCTACTCGTTGGAGGTGTGAAGCTGCTAAAGTCAGACCGGCTTTAGAGGAGGAGCAGATGAACAAATTCTTTGTCCGGGCTCAGGACCCGCAATATTATGAACAACTAATGATGGTTGAAGGACACAAGTTCTCTAATATTATCGAATTGGGAGAGAGGATTAAAGAAGGTATTAAGAACGGTATGGTTACAAATTTTGAAGCCTTGCAAGCCACTAACAAGGCTTTACAGTCAGGTGGTGTGTCTAAGAAGAGGGACATGGGAGCATAATGGTTGCACAAAGAGCCAAATCCCTACTCAAATACCAAATTTATCCAACTCACATACCAGTCAAACCCGAATTACCAAGCACCCTCACCTTCTTACCAAGATCCACCACCCACATACCAATCTCCACCACCCACGTATCAACCAACCTCACCTAGATACTTCCAACCCTCTCCGATCTACCATACTTATAATTCCCAGCCATCTCATTACCAATCACCACCTAGCCGTCAAAACATCCCTAGGCCTCGTTCTAACTTTTATCTTCGCACTCCAAAAACAATACACCACCATAGCCGAGCCCATTGACCAGCTGTGCATACCATTCCAGCATGAGAGGACACACTATCGAAGAATGCCGCTCTCTGAAGGACAAGATGCAGAATCTTATTGACAACAATCTTATTTAGGCAAAAGATCCCGCTCCAAACGTCTGCAACAATCCTTTTCCAGACACTAAGGATGGAGGTATCCATATGATTGAGATAGAAGCTGATTGGGATCCCGAGGGATCAATCGGGTTGATCGCAGAAGATGATGATCCAAAGAAACCAGCAGTCACCCTCAATCCAATCATAGTCCAGATTCAACCATCTGGGATGTTGAGGTAAATATGTCCATACCATTTGAGTTTGAAGCAGCGCCACCTGCAAAAATACCAGTGCCAATTGAAGTTGACTTTGTGTCTCCGGCAAATGCACCCGCACCATTTGAGGTTTCAGTGTTTCCACCCAAGGCACATGTTCCATTCGAAGTAAGGATAGACGCACCAATTTCAGTGGCGATGTCGACCACGCCACATTTCTACTCGAACGCTATCCCTTGGGACTATACTGTCGAGGCGATAAGGAAAGGAAAAAGCAAGTCTGAGGACGCTGTCGCAGCACAAGGTATGACAAGAACTAGTAGGGTCTATGCCCCTGAGCATTTGGGTGAGTCAAGCAAGCAAGTTGCCAACCGGCCTCCCCTCATTGAAACAAGATCAGATGACCTTTGGAGGAAGATATAGGCTAAGGAGTATTCGGTCATCGACCAACTAAACAAGACACTAGCACAGATATCCATTTTCTCTTTGCTGCAGAATTCTGAGACGCACAGAAGTGCTTTGTTGAAAGTGTTGAGTAAAGCATATGTGTCGAACCACATCACTAGTGGGGAAATGGCCAACATGGTGGGCCAGGTACTAGAAAGTCACAAAATCACTTTTCATGAGGATGAGCTACCACCTGAAGGATTGGGGCACAACAAAGCACTGCACATCACCAAGCAATGCAAAGATTATTTCATAACCAGGATTCTTGTCGACGGAGGATCCAGTCTTAACATATGTCTGCTGATAACACTCAAGAAATTGGGTAAAGGGCTGCATGAGATAAAGGATGGAGCGATCAACGTGAATGCCTTCGATGGTTCTCAAAGGTCTACCATTGGGGAGATCAGTCTATGTCTGCAGATGGGACCGACTTGGTTCGAGGTGGACTTCCAAGTGATAGACGTCCTGACAACTTACAATTTGTTATTGGGGCGACCCTGTATCCATGCTGCTGGGGCCGTAGCATCAACACTACATCACGCGCTAACATTCGAGTGAAATCACCAAGAGGTGATTATTCACGGCGACGGTAGCAATCATATTTTGGTCGCCAGACTATCCCGGTCATCGAGGGAAGAAGAAAGCTGGGTGGAGGAAATTACAACCACATTGAACAGGTCTATGCTATCGACAAGGACAAGTGGTGGGATAGTAAGATCGAGAGCATCCTGAAATGCGGAGGATACGAGCCAGGCAAAGGGCTCGGTAAGAACCTCCAAGGGATCATGAAGCCCATCAAGCTCAAGAAACATAGTACTACTTTAGGTCTAGGGTATGAATACACCTGGAAAGAATTCAACGACTGGTAACCACCGTGGCGTGGTCCCTACTACCCTTTGGAGTAGCCAATCCCTCATTTGGAACAGACTTTCAAGCAGGCTGACATTATCTATGGATCAGACGAAGAAGAAGCACTTGCAGCAATGAGGAGTTTGTTCATAGAGGACGAGGATATGGATTTATGTGTTATTCTTGAGGAGGAGGGGGAGGAAGGCCCTTCCATACAGGAAGTAAGCAAGGGAACCTATCTCAAGAATTGGTCTTTGAGGACGACCAAAGCCCGACGAGCCTCGGGGTAGAAAGGCTAAAAACAAGCATTATTTACTGTTTTATTTACTAAACGATTTTCCTTTTTCTGCATTTTTCGATTTCTTCAATAATATCTTCAATGTTAAAAACAGTTATTCAATTTATCAAAGCATTTTCTAATTTCTTTTATGAATCCAATATTTATTGCTACTATTTTTCTCTCACTACTTTATCTATACATCATTACTATTACTTGTCTTGATGAACCGATGACTGTGACATGCAATGAGATAACGCATCAAACGGACATTGATTTAGACGAAGATGATATACCTGACGATATTGTCAAGGAAAATGATAAATTTGAAAACAGACCTAAGTCCAACCTGGAAGAGACTGAGGTTATCAATCTGGGGGATTCAGAGAACGTCAAGGAAACACGCATCTGCATTCACCTGTCACCATTAGAGAAGAAAGAGTACACAGAGTTTCTGAACAAGTATGAGGACATATTCTCCTGGTCGTATGATGACATGGCTGGTCTAAGTACGTCCATTGTGGCTCATAAATTCCCAACCAATCCAACATGTCTGCCGGTAAAACAAAAGCTCAGAAAGTTCAAACCTAACATGAGCTTGAAAATCTAAGAAGACGTTACCAAGCAGATCAATGCCAAAGTTCTCCGAGTGGTTGAGTACCCGACATGGTTTTCCAACATTGTACCTGTACTAAAGAAGGATGGGAAGGTTAGAGTCTGTGTCGACTACCAGGATCACAACCGTGCCAGTCCGAAAGACGACTTCTCCTTGCCAAATATACACATTGTAATTGACAATTGTGCCAAACATGAATTACAGTCATTTGTGGATTGCTTCGCTGGTTATCATCAAATTTGGATGGATGAAGAAGATGCTGAGAAAATGGCGTTCATTACGCCATGGGGAGTGTACTGTTACAAGACGATGCCATTCGGCCTAAAGAATGCAGGGGCCATCTACATGAGGGCCATGACCATCATATTCCACGACATGATTCAGAAGGAGATCGAGGTGTATGTGGATGATTTCATTATCAAATCAAAAAAAGCTGCTGACCACATGGAGGATTTGAGGAAGTTTTTCAACAGGTTGCGAAAATACAATTTGAAACTAAACCCCGCGAAGTGTACATTCGGGGTTCCTGCTGGGAGGTTGCTGGGGTTTATTGTAAGCCGCCGGGGAATAGAATTGGATCCGTCAAAAGTCAAATCCATTCAAGAACTACAACCGCCAAGAAACAAGAAAGATGTGATGAGTTTCTTGGGGAGGATTAATTACATCAGCCGATTCATAGCACAGTCTAGAGTTATCTGTGAGCCGATCTTCAAGATGCTGAAGAAGGACACCACAACCAAGTGGACCAAGGATTGTCAGAAGGCTTTCGACAGAATTAAGGAATATTTGTCAACACCACCAGTCTTGTTACCACCTGAGCCAGGTAGACCTCTGTTACTCTACCTTGTTATGATAGATGGAGCTTTCGGTTGCGTTCTAGTGCAGCATGATGAAACAAGAAGGAAGGAGCAGGCTATTTACTATCTCAGCAAGAAGTTCACTCTGTACGAGGCCCGATATTCTTTATTGGAACGCATTTGCTGCGCTTTGACTTGGGTCACTCAGAAGTTGAGGCATTACTTCTGCGCCTACACAACATATCTCATATCAAGGATGGATCCATTGAAGTATATTTTTTAGAAGCCCATGCCTACTGGCAAGCTAGCCAAGTGGAAAATCCTTCTGAGCGAGTTTGACATTATCTATGTAACTCAAAAGGCGGTCAAAGGACAGGCATTGGCAGACCATCTTTCTGAGAATCCTGTGGACGTAGAATACGAACCCCTGAAAATGTATTTTCCTGTTGAAAAGGTATCATTCGTAGGAGAAGACATTACAGGATCCTACGACGGTTGGAGGATGTTCTTTGATAGAGCAGCAAACATCAAAAGAGTTGGTATTGTTGCAATCCTAGTATCAAAGACCGGTCAGCATTATCCAGTATCTGCCAAACTCAGGTTTCCCAGCACCAACAACATGGCTGAATATGAGGCCTGTATCTTAGGGCTCATCATGGCCAATGACATGAACGTGTAGGAGCTATTAGTGATTGGTGACTCAGACTTATTGGTACATCAGGTACAGGGAGAATGGGCAACCAAGAATTCCAAGATACTACCCTATCTGCATCATGTTAAAGAGCTGAGAAAGAGGTTCACAAAGATAGAGTCCTGGCATGTCCCTAGAATCCGGAATGAGTTCACCGATGCTTTGGCTACCTTGTCATCTATGATTCAGCATCCAGACAAAAAATTCATTGATCCAATCCCAGTGAAAATCCACAATCAGCCGGCTTACTGTGCCCATGTCAAAGAAGAAGCAGATGGATATCCTTGGTTCCATGATATCAAGGAATATTTGGCAAAAGGAGAATACTCAAAGCTTGTAAATGCCACTTAGAAACGCACACTTCGGAGATTGTCCAATAACTTCTTTCACAGCAGATGAATATTGTATAAGAGGACTCCCGATTTGGGGCTATTAAGGTGTGTTGACGCGAAAGAAGAATCAAAACTATTGGAAGAAATTCATGTCGGGACCTGCGATCCACATATAAACGGGTTTGTATTAGCGAAGAAGATACTCCGAGCGGGTTACTTCTGGATGACCATGGAAACAGACTGCATCCAGTACATCCGAAAATTCCACCGCTGTCAAATACATGGAGATATGACAAAGGTACATCTGAGTAAGCTTAATGCAACAAGTTCACCATGGTCGTTCGCCGCCCGGGGCATGGACGTCATCGGACCAATCGAGCTTGCTGCCTCTAACGGACACATGTTCACTCTGGTCGCCATTGATTACTTCACTAAATGGGTCGAAGCAGCTTCTTACTAAGCAGTTAGCAAGAAAGTCGTGGCTGACTTTGTCCGCGATCGCATTATTTCTCGGTTCGGAGTTCCGGAATCAGTCATCACCGAAAATGGTTCTAATCTCAATAGTAACTTGATGAAATCTATGTGTGAAACATTCAAGATCAAACACAAGAATTCCACAGCCTATTGACCTCAGATGAATGGAGCTGTTGAGGCCGCCAACAAAAACATCAAGAAGGTACTAAGGAAGATGATAGAAAGGCACAAGCAGTGGCACGAGAAGTTGTCGTTCGCCTTATTGGGATATCGCACCACGGTCCGCACATCAACCCGGGAAACTCCCTATATCCTGGTCTACAGTACAGAGGCTGTTATTCCTGCTGAAGTCGAAATTCCATCTTTGAGAATTATACAAGAAGATGAGCTCAGCGACGCAGAATGGGTAAGAAGCTGTTATGAGAAACTAGCCCTCATAGACGAAACGAGAATGAATGCAAATTTTCATGATCAACTCTATCAGAACAGAATGTCTAGAGCCTTCAACAAGAAAGTCAAGCCAAGACGATTCACACATGGGCAGTTGGTGTTAAAGAAAATCTTTCCACATCAAGAGGAAGCCAAAGGGAAATTCTCTCCCAACTGGCAAGGTCCGTACATGGTTCACAGAGTGTTGACAGGAGGAGCACTCATACTTGCAGAAATGGACGAAGAAGTCTGGCCAAAACCAATCAATTCAGATGCAGTCAATTGCTACCATGTGTAATTCTTTACGCTTTTGGCAACTATGTAAATTGAACTACGCCTGACCTGATTCCCGTTTAAGAGGGGATACGTAGGCAGCCCTATGGGTTCAGTCACAATTCAATAAAAATCTCATTTTCCCCATAATTGGAAACTGGGGAAGAATTTTGAGGAGGACCCTAAAAATTCTGAAGCAAGTTCAGCCGATCGCCGCACGAGCAACAGTCAGAAGTATTCACCTATCCAACTGGGACAGAATTTTGAGAAGGACCCTAAAAATTCTGTGGCAGGAGAGGTTGCAATGTCTCGAACTGCGTCACGGTCGTCGGTTCATCTAAAACTATTTTAGATTATATGCTTATATTATACTTTTACAAAATCATGCATATCTATTTTCGTAACAACTTGTTTAGCAAACGATATCCCAATGATACAGACAGTATCATAAAAATCAAGCAAACGAGTCAAGTAAAGCCAACGGGAATGCGAACTAACCTTTCCCTTACAGAACTCATGATTTTTGTTTGGATGCAGGCACAAATATCGCAAAGGCCCCAAAAACAAACTATTCGTCCAAAGGACATATGTCGCTCAAAGACACGCCTCTCAAACTCGTCGCACATATCAACATTTCTTATCAGCACAAATGACGCTTCATTATCGCAATACTCACAACAATCATATCGCCGCAATTTATCATCAGCTAAGAACTTCTATCTAAATTTTATTTCCTGCATAAGGTTACCTTTCTGCCTTCCGAGGTTAAACGCTACCTCCATCCGCATTTTATTTCTTGCATAAGGCTACCATTCGGCCTTCCGAGGTTAAACGCTACCTCCATCTGCATTTACATTGCATAAGGCTACCATTCTGCATTCCGAGGTTAAACGCTAGCTCCATCTGCATTTATATCTTCCATAAGGCTACCATTATTCCTTCCGAGGTAAAACGTTACCTCCATCTGCATTTACATTGCATAAGGCTACTTTTCTGCCTTCCGAGACTAAACGTTATTTCCATCTGCATTGCATAAGGCTATTATTCTGCCTTCCAACTTGCATAAGACTACCTTTCTGCCTTCCGAGACTAAACATTGTCTCCATTTGCATTGCATAAGGGTACTATTCTGCCTTCCACTTGCATAAGGCTACCTTTCTCCCTTCCGAGACTAAACGTTGTCTCCATTTGCATTTACATTTTGAATAAGGCTACATTTATGCCTACCAAGGTCAAGCTCTACCTCCATCTGCATTTGCATAAGGCTACCATTCTTCCTTCCTAGGCTAAACGCTGCCTCCCATTTACTTTTCAAAAGCAACCCATGTCTCTATCATTATTTACTTCGCTTCCTTTCGGGCTAAGCTCTGCCCCTTTAATTCGCAAGACTAAGCTCTATCTTGTTAGCATAATACCATTGAATCTTCATGGTCTGAAATATCGTTAACTTATCAAAAGGCGTCATCGTTCGGAGGCACCATCTTTATGGCCCGAGAACACTATGTCATGGCCCGAGGATCTCTTTTATCAATTTGCATATGTTTATTCAAAGGCGTCATGATTTGTCGGCACAATCTTCATAGCCCGAGAACATCATTTCACGGCTTGCGAATCCTGCATCAAGCAATTCATGGCCCAGGACATCATGGTCTATGGACGTCATCCTTAACTGTCCAAAGACAGAAATCATAGTCCAACGGGAATTTGCATCATGTTTAAATTACGCACGATATATGCTTGTATTGTTCATTTGCAGGTAATCCGAAAAGCAACAACCATCTTGGCGGGAGCGGTCCCGCTCCAGTTCTCCTAACTACCCCGTAAGCCATCTTGTTCAATCCACCTTGCACCTTGCACCTTGCGTCAGTGACTCCCGATATACTTCGCCGGTGACTCCTGAACTACATACGGCCTGATTCCTGTGAAAGCAGGGATATGTAGGCAGCTGAGAAGCAAGGGTGCGGCCTAAATCATTCAAACTATTTCCACTCGGTCAGAATTGGCCATCATATCTTAACCCGACAACTCTTTCATCCTTCCCAGGTAAAGAGGGGCAGCTACTGATACCCAATTTTTCCTCAAATTATTTTTCAAACTTTCATATATACCTTCAAACTCACTCTTTATAATAATTGGTATTTTTCCATAATTTTCCATATTTTATCGAATTATTTTCCTGTTTATTTAATATTTCATAATTATTCATAAATGGAGTTATAAATAATTTCAAGACGTATCCCTGCTCAATATATTATCCATAATCCTATTTAATTCCATTAGGATTTAATTATTACACAGATTAGCCAATTTGGCATTATTTAGCTATAACTACAGCAATTTTTGCAATTATAGCACAATTGTACAGTTTATACCATTTTAAATCAATAATTAGTCATATTATATTTTTTATATTAGTTAATCATCTTAATTTCACTTACATAGCATTAATCACATTTTTTATATAATTATTAGCTATTTTTATTAATTATTTATCTATTTAATGGGTATTTAACGACTAGCCACATTTATTTAAATTCTAGCCTAATTTTTAGCCCCAACCCATCAGATTTAATGACCTAATTGAATGCCCAACCCAGACCAACTGAATACCCGGCCCAACCCCAAACCAATCTAAGCCGTTGATCAAATTAGATCAACGACCCAGATATTTGTTACCATAATTAACCCCTAACCAAACCCCTCGACCCCTCTGATTTTCCCATTCGTCTTACATCTCTCTACTCTCCTATCTCTCTCTCTAGTCTCTTCTAGAGACTTCTGTCTCTTCAGGTTTTGATGAACCCCTCATCTTCTCCGGCCATCCCTTTGCCGGAGACCTTGAAACCTTCACCCCTTTTGCCTCTCATGGCTCTCCTATGCCGGTAATGTCATCTCTAAGGTCCTCAAAGGGCGAGAACCTGTATGCTTACACCCAAGGTGTCCCTGTTTACTTCAAGCCTCCAAAAGCTTGACTTCGAGAAAAGTCTATGACCTTTGAGGCTCGAGCCAGTGCTGTTCGAGGTTCTTTTCATCTTCTCTGAGTTTTCTGTAAAACCCTAATATTTGAAACTTCCTATTCTCTTAGATCTACACTAGATCTGTGCCTATTACGAGTCACTATGATGTTTTCCTTAAAGTTTTCTATCTTTCAAGCAGGTTTTCACTTAGGGTTTTTAAAACCTTTTCCTAAATAAAAAAATGATTTCCTCAAAGTTTAAATGATTTTGCTCATATGCTTAAACGGTTTTGTTAGATATCATTTTCTTATTGATTTGCTCTTTTGATTTGTATGTGTGTCTGTTTCCCCATGAGTAATCCCTAATTCTTCCTGTGATTTTACCCTACCGTACTTATTAGGGTTTCTAACAATTCAGCTCTTGCTTATATCACGGTTACTCTTGTTATTCTGATTTTTTCTCTATTACTTGTTTGTTGCTCTCATGCTCATAATGTCATATGTGTTGGTCTGAATCCCTAATTCTATGTGATTATTACTTTCCTATGCTATTGGATCTTGGATTCTATTGCTTCTTGCCTAATGTGTGTTTATCCTGCTTGAGTCAGTACCATCTTTGAGATTTTTGAATCCTTGAATGATTGTGAGTAGTACTATACTGATTTTCACATGATATTCTCTACTGATTCTGCATGTTTCCTTAAATACATGAGGTTTTCCCTTAATTAGTACTAATTTTGGATCCCTGATCCCTGTGATTGATACCGTTTACTGATTTCCAACCTTGGAATTATTTTCCTGCCTTATTGTGTGGTTGACTGCAATATTTACTGATCCTTAACATTGTTTTCGCATTAAAACTTTATGAACCTAGCCCTAGTTATATGTTCTATACTTATTTCCTTATTTATACACCGATCTCTATCCTTATTTGTTACTTGTCTATTACCGTTTGAAGTTAACTCCCTTAATTAAGGGAGTATTTGTACTAACTGTTGCACTAATTGATTCTGAGTTCCATGATTACTGGACAATTGGACTCCTACCTTATTTTCCTAGCCTTCAAACTGTTGTATATAGACTCTCTTTAGGACTGACTCGACAGACGAACACTTGTGCTTCAAAGATATCTCTTACACCTAAACTCTCGGCTCCATTTCTCTTGTGCTACTTGCTACTGTCTAACTGTTGGCCGGATACAAGCCAAGGCTAGCTATTGTGATATCTCTCTTGCTCATTCTGTGTTTACTATCTTTTATACTGGTATGTCTTGACTTCAATTCAAGCCTAAAAAACAACATGATTTTTTTATTACTTCAATTCATCATGTTCTTACTTTGTTTTTACTTATGGTTTTGTTGATCAACTTGCACCTAATCTGTTTGTTTCATGGCCTATTAGCATGTCCTTGAGTGTGTCCTGTCCCTTAGACTCAGCATGTTTATATCCCTTTTAGGTTCTACTTCAATGTTTCCCTGATGATAGTCTAGACCTCTATGTGGTAATGCAGCCTGCATTTTGTGATTGCTTTGTTCCTGTGTAGTGTTGAAATGCCTATTATACCTTAGACCTTTGAACCCCTGAGGATCTCTCTTATTCTGAATTCATGTGTGACTCTACCTACTGTGTGCTTACACTTACATGTTTCATATTCTTCCCCAATTCCCCGTTGCCCTCCGTGTGATTGCTTAACTTATTTTAGTCCTTCTTCTATATGTGTTGTTTGTTCTGGCTGCCTTACAATTTTCAAAACTATTCTCATCGCATAAAATCTTCTACTACTCTTTTTTTCAAAACTTATTTTTAACTAATCTTTCCTGTTTAAAGATGTCTTTCCTATTAAATCCCTTTCAAAACCTTTTCAAACTCACCCTTAGAACTTCACTTTATTCCTAGATTCTTAAGTTCCACCCCCTCAGTGTGAGCACTGCTTTGAGAACCTCTTGAGTTCCCCCTGAACTTTGACACACTGAGGCTGGTATTTCCCCACTGCACATGTTTAGCTCTTGGTGACTATGTCTAGATGTGAGCATTGCCCGGGAGCCCCTGAGGTCCTTAGGGAACTTTGACACACCCGAACTATGAAAGGCTATGAAGCGCTAAAGGCGTTGAGGTTGGAGGATCTGCTCCTAAATGAAGGCTCCCTGTAGAAATAACTTCTTATTTTTCTTTTGGTTATGTAATTAATGATTTCTGGTCTGTAATAGTTTGTAAACAAATATTCAGGGTTGGATAGTCAAAACTGGTGGGAATGTGCATGTTATAGTATAGGTACGGGTAGAGATCATGCCTATAGGTTTACTTTCCCTATATGTGCAATAGTAACGATGTCTAGGTACAACAAGACTGCCATACATATCATATTGTTCAGCTTTACTGCATTCAGCATCTCATTACACTTAAAAATCCTGTTTATATGGTGAATAACAACAACAAAAATGGCTATCACAATATTTCTGCTCATGTTTCATATTCTGAAATGTCACTAAGAAATCCTACCATAAGGCTAATAAACAAAATTGCTACCATGTGATTTTGGCCATGTAGTCTGAAATGTGATCTAAAATCTCACCTTAGAACGAACATGTTAACAAAAAATTGCGATCCTATCTTACCATGCTATAGAGATCCTGATTTAGGTAAACAACGATTAAAACTGTCATTTTGCCTAACTCGAAACTATGCGCAATTCATGCATTTAGAATATCCTGCTTAGGTCTGGCATCATTTTCTGCACTTTTTTTTTGCATTAGATATCATGCCTCCTAGGACTACATTTGTATTCGTCTAAGCACCCCTAGCCTGGTTAAGGATTGAAACAGACTCACCTATATTTGCTAATTATTTTCCTTAAATCTGGGCGCCTAGAACAGTAGGACTTGAGCAATTTTGTTTTTATGGTAATCAGTACGCCTAGGCAAGACTTAGGTGCTAAATCTGTTAAGAATAGAAGTATATTCCTGTATACATACTGTTTGACTAATAACATGTTAAAATCGGTAGTCAGGAATTGGTAAAATTCCTTCTCTATAATTCAGTAACAAACTTGCCTCGCTATTGCATTCTCGCCTCGATATCATGCCTTGGGTTCTGAAGTTAAAAAGGCCTTACTCGTGTTTGAGTCGTGCTAATTATGTGCATAACCTGTGGAGGAATACTTGGGCCTCATATCTGCTCTTATTTGTTTCCCCTTATTTGCAGTCCTAATTGTCTTTGCTTGTCGCTTAGAATCTTGTCCTTTATACCTAGGGGTCAGCCTAGTACCTCCTTTTAGGATAGCACTCCTAGCCTCCTTCGGGATTGATAGGATGGGACGGGTAATAGCACGCAATAAAGTTCATGACCAACACACGTTTTAATTACCTTCACGGGGTGGGAAAGGGTAGAATATGGATATGATGACCGGTGCGCTAATACCACGTGTAGCCCCTCTCTGAGGAGTGTCTATCGGGTATTGCATTGATATGATCCATGTTGTTTAAACCTAGGATATCTTTTCTCTCAAATGTTTTTATTAGTTCTTTCAAAATTTAATAACTTCAATGCTTATTTGAAATCCCCTCTTACTTGAGCCTTTACTTGTTATTTTCTTGTTGTACAAATTCAGGAAAACCATTTGGCCGGGAACAACAATTGTGGATCTTGAGGGGTGCCTAATACCTTTCCCTCGAGATAATTTCAAGCCCTTACCAAATCTCTGGTAATGCAAACTAGTCTCATGAGTTAATTACTCCGGGTTCCCTAACGCACCTTAAAATCGTTAGGCAGCGACTCTTCTTTTTTTTAACCCTCTTCCTTCAAAAAGAGTTGTCATAATGTCACAAACCTGATCTCCACTAAAGGGGAAAAAGGGGGGCGCGACATCCCTTAGGCTATTTAGATTGGCTATTACACTCTTTAGGTGTGCACTTAGGCTTTTACATATCGGCCCTTAGGCTCATTTTGAATTGGGTCAATTCTATCTCTAAAATGGCTACAATTTTCCCTCATTCTTGCTAAAGACTTTAAATTTTTTTTTATTCCTTTGTTTTTTTTATGTTCGTCCAACTTTTCGATGGTTCGATTGATAGGAACCTCGATTACTATTCGATGTATGACAATAATTGAGTACCTCGTGAGGTTCTCTCGAAGGCTGATATTTTCGAAGCCTTTGCATTGTTCGATGCGGATATTATCGAAGCTCCTTTGCTTATACCGAGGGTAGCCTGATTAACCAATTTTTTCGAAGTATTCGAAGGCCTTTAGTTTTATGGCGGAATTCGGACGTCTTCGGGCCGTATTATTTTGATCGTAGCCTTTTCATATGACCGTAGTCTTTATATTTGGTCTTAGCCTTTAGTCCCCGGGTGAGATGACCTCGGCCTTAATATCGAGGGTATGCCTTTTACGGGGTCTTACAAGTTCAAATATAAGGCCTTGGCCTTAATAACGGGGTTATGCCTTTTTTAAGGTCTTATAAGTTTGGGTATGCCTCGTTGAGGTTTTATAAGTTTGATGTTGCCTCATTGAGGTCTTATATAATCAATGTTGCTTCATTGAGGTCTTATAAGTTTGAGTCTTTGATGACTCGATAAGTTGATTGTTGATGACAATCCCCGAGTGTTCGCAAGTATTTGGGCCTTGAGCTATTTCATGTGAAAATAGTAAACTTCTTTGAGGCACAAAGAGTTGGATAAATAAGAATGCTTCTTCTAATAATTGATACATGCATACATGCTTTTGCCCTCGGGAGCTCGACTATTCTACATGGACACGCTTCATGTTTGGTCCATTACAACATTCTCACATCGAGGCCCTCTTAGGCATAACTTGTTTTCTTCGAAAAAGTAACATTCGGGGGTGATGCCCCCAGTATTCGAGGTTGATTAAAAAAAACCTTGAATACTTGTTGAGTTTTCCTAGGGTAGGATATAGATGGTACCTCGTTAAAAACCTTGCCGGTAAAACCCATTTGGGATGAATCCCGATCTAAGGGAAAAAAGTGCAACGCATGCTTTAAAACCCAAGGTCTTCGAGCTGAAGGGTGCTTCAATTCCTATCAATTGAACACCTGCAACAAGTTAGTGTGAAATATAAATGAAAAGGGAGAAGGTTATACCTTAGCAATAATAGCGTTTGAGCATCGGCATGTTCCAATTGCTTGGTAGTTGTTCTCCTTCCATGGTGAAAAGTTTTTAAAACCCTTTGCCTACTACTCTGATGATGCGGTACAGTCCTTCCCAACAAGGGCCTAACTTCCCTTTATTTTGGTTTCGAGTTTTTAGGGTGACTTTCCTTAAAACTAAGTCCCCGACTCTAACGTATCGGAGGTTTGTTCTTCTGTTGTTGTACCTTTCGATCCTTTGTTTTTGAGCGGCCTTGCACTTTTAATCTAGCAGCTCGAGGGCGGTGTTCATGGCCTCATTGTTTGAGTCGTCGATGGCATGCTAAAATCTGACGCTCAGTTCCCCGACCTCGACTGATATTAATGCCTCGTACCCATATACCATAGAGAACGGGGTCTCCCATATGCTTGACTTCGAATTTGTTTGATATGCCCATAGTACTTTTGGTAGCACTTCTCTCCACTTCCCTTTTGCATTCTCTAACCTCTTCTTTAAATTTTGAATGATAGTTTTGTTTGTGGACTCGGCCTGACCATTTGCGCTTAGGTGGTAAGGCGTCGATAGGATCCTTTTGATCTTATGAACCTCGAGGAATTTTGTCACCTTGCTGCCAATGAACTGCTTCTCATTATCATATGTAATCTCCGAGAGGATCCCGAATCAGCGTATGGTGTGGTCCCATATGAAGTCAATGACTTATTTTTCTCTTATCTTCTCGAAGGCCTGCACTTCCACCCATTTTGAGAAGTAGTCAGTCATAAACAAGATAAATCTAGCTTTACCTGGCGCCGTTGGTAAGGGGCCGACGATGTCCATTCCCCATTTCATGAATTGCCACGAGGATAGGACTGAGTGTAGTTCTTCAGCGGGTTGATAAATCATCGGTGGCATTTGTCACATCTTCGGACAAATTCCTTTGCGACCATTTCCATGCTATCCTAGTAGTAAACTGCTATGATCACTTTTCGAACTAAAGAATCGGCGCCAGAGTGGTTTCCTTAAGTGCCTTCATGGATTTCTCGTAGTACATAGTCGGTGTCCCCCGATCCCAAGCTTACTGCTAGTGGTCCGTTGAATGTCCTTTTGCATAGTGTTCCATTCTCGTCGAGTGAAAATCGGGCTGCTTTAGCTCGAAGGGCCCTCGAGTCCTTTGGGTCCGTGGGGAGCTTCCCATGTTTCAAGTAGTCAAACTTGTTCCTCGAATCCCATGTTAGACTCGTTGAGTTGATTTCAGAATGACCTTCTTCGATCACCGATTAAGATAGTTGTACGACAGTCCCCAAGACTATGTCATCTTCTTCGACAGATGAACCCAATTTCACGAGTTCATCAACCTCGCTTGTATATTCTCGAGGTATGTGAACCAGGTTCCACTCTTTGAAGCAATGCAGTGTCACTTGAAGCTTGTCTAAGTATCTTTGCTCCTATTTACTTGGTTTACAACCAGAAGAGAGTCAGATTTTGCTTTGATGACCTCAGCTCCTAGGCCTTTGACCTGTTCGAGACCTTGTTCTTCTCGAACCAACACACCACTCACCTCCACTTTGGACACGGCCAAATATAGGTAGAGTGTTTCATCCTCATTCGGGGTGTGGAGCAAATGTGGGCTTGATACACTTAATTTACACCTTAAAAGAGTGCAAGCGATCGTTGTCAAATATAGTAACCCAACAAGGTTGGGGTCGAATCCCACAGAGAACAATATAAGGGCGTTTAGGAATGTTAGAGAATTATCACTTATCGTGCAGTGCCAAACAAATATGATTTTGGGTTTTTGATAATTGTTTATAACTAAATGCGAAAATATAAACTAACCTAGAAAGCAATTAAAATGATCGATGGCAACAAGTATCGATGCTTCGGGTATTACACTCGAGTAACGATCCAATGTATTTCACGATTTTACAAATATGAGCGGGTAATGTTAATTAGCCACGGATAACATTTCTTAATTAGCTTTTCCCAAAGACTAACAAGACTTCCTAATTGAATTATCCCTAACCCAATTAGGAGATTAAGCACTTCCGGGTTTGGCTACAAGTAGTTCAATCCTATCCCTAGGTAGAATCTATAAAATGAGGGTTAAATCCTCAAGTTCTTGTCAATTAATCTTTCCCAACTCCAAATAATCTTTTCTGAAACTAATTCGGAGTTAATGGGCGAGTCCTAGGGTTAGCTAATCCCTTTGGAAACATTAAAGAACAAGAATAATTAAAATAACAAACACCCACTTCACAAATATAATAAAATCATTCAATACATAAGCACAACAAGGTATTTAATCCACACTTTAAATATGAATATTCCCATAAACACAGCAAGTGGCTATTGCTCAGCTACAGAGTGAACAAAAGACTCCGAGCACAGCAGGACCAGAAACGGCTCCTCGAGTTGAGCCAACCCAGAAAGACCAAGCGATAATGGGTCAAGAACGGACCCCGCTATTGTAAGAATGCTGGAGGACCTCACCAAAAGGATCGTGTCAAGAGAAAAGAAAATAGAGGCCAACGACAAAAAAATGGAAACCTGTAACTCGAGGGTCGACCAGATCCCGAGCGCACCTCTGATTTTGAAGGGAGTATATTCGAAGAAGTTCGTGCATAAACCATTTCCATCAAGCGCGACTACGAAGCCCTATAATATTCTTTGCCATTATTAGAAATGTACCATATTAGAGTTTTCCCCTCTTACATAAAGGGAACCCTAATAAATTTGTAGGAGGATCATTTGTTGCAATAGAATATTCTACTCTGCCTTTTCACGTTTAACATGCTCTTCAATTATTCTTCAGATTTATTGTTCTTCAATTATTGTTCATAATATACTGCTACTAACTGACCTCGAGAACCCCGAGGTTAGCCAGCTCGAGGCCCCCAGTCCTTTGACAACATTGGTTTGGTTATCACATTCTAATTATTTATACTCTGTATTTCTTGATTATTCACTAGTATTGAAATAAATCACATAGTTTTAGAACCACAAATTAAATATAATTGTTAACACCATTTTTGAGGTAAACAGTTTGGCGCCCACCGTGGGGATAAAGATAATAGTGATTATTTTGGTGCTAGTTTTCTAATAACACAAGTTATTCTTCACACTTTTTCTTGTCCAAAGATTCTTTTATTTCAGGTCAAAACATGTCTAGCTCAGAAAACATGCATGGAAGCGACAGTCTCGGAGACCTTGGAGAAAATAGTGCAGTAGCTTCAGGGGTCGATGTACCACCGCTCAACCCTCGGGTAGCACCATCTCCTCACCCAGACGGCGTTGGTTCTCATATTGATGTGCATGTCGATTTGGGCACCGATATTGAAGGGAGTATATGCATAGGGGACCACCCCAACGCACAAAGAACACATGCTCGAAATGAAATCAGCCTACAAGTAATCTTTGAAATGTTGCAAGCACAAAAAGTTGCTATCGCTCAGCTACAGAGTCAGCAAAAGACTCTGAGCACAGGAGGACCAGAAACAACTCTTCGATTTGAGCCAGCGCCAAAACTATCAAGCAATAATGGATGAGGAACTGACCCCATCATAACGAGGATGCTCGAGGAACTCATCAAGATGGTCAAGTTAGGAGAAATGAAGATAGAGGACAACGACAAGAAAGTAGAAACCTACAACTCGAGGGTCTACCAGATCTCGGCAGCACCACCGGTCTTGAAAGGACTAGATTCGAAGAAATTTCTACAGAAACCTTTCCCATTGAGTGCGGCTCCGTAGCCCATTCCGAAGACGTTTCGGATGCCCGACATCCAAAAATACAACGGGACCACAAACTCCAATGAGCACATCACCACATACACTTGTGGTATAAATGGGAAAGACTTGATAGACGAAGAGATCAAGTTTGTTTTGTTGAAGAAATTCGGAGAAACACTGTACAAGAGTGCCATCATGTGGTATCATAACCCCCCCCCCCCTCGAACTCTATTGATTCGTTTTCCATGTTAGCAGACCCATTTGTAAAGGCACATTCTAGTGCCACAAAAGTCGCTACAAGGAAGTCCAATGTTTTCAACATCAAACAAAGAGAGAACGAGATGCTGAGAGAGTTCGTGTCCCGCTTCTAGATGGAGCGAATGGAGTTACCACCAGTCTACGATGATTGGGCAGTGAAAGCCTTCACACAGGGGCTAAATGAACGAAGATTAATAGCTTCGAGGCAACTGAAGCAAAACTTGATTTAGTATCCCGCCGTAATTTGGGCAGATGTGCACAACAGGTACTAGTAAAAAAATAGGGTTGAGGACGACCAATTGGGAGCCCCATCGGGATCAGTGTATCAAAGCAGGCTATTAGCAAAGGAATTAAGAAACGTAGAAAGAGAGCCGAGACCAAACAAGGAAAGGCATCAACCTTACATTGAACACCGAAGAAACACTTCCAGGGGACTCATGAGTAAAACCGGGTTTGATAGGAACTCGGGACTGTTGGAGGCACCCCGATTGTCAGAGTACAACTTCAACATCGATGCCTCAGACGTCGTATCAGCCATAGAAAAGATTAGAGACACTAGGTGGCCCAAGCCCATACAACCAGATCCTTCTCAAAGGAACCCCAGCTAAATGTGCAAGTACCATGGTACTCATGGTCACAGGACCGAGAATTGCAGACAACATCGAGAGGAGGTAGCTCGACTGTTCAACAAGGGGCACCTTCGAGAGTTTCTCAGCAACTAGGCCAAGAATCATTTTTGAGAAAGAGATGCAAGCAGGACGAATGAACTAGAAGAGCCCCAGCACGTCATTCACATGATCATCAGAGGAGTATATATTCCACGGGGACCCACATTCAAACGGGCCAAAGTGTCCATCACCAGGGAGAAACGAACTCGGGATTACATCCCCGAGGACTCCCTTACATTCAGCGAGGAAGACACCGAGGCCTTATCTCAGCCTCAGAATGATGCACTGGTTATTTCTTTCCTTTTAAATAAAGTTCAAGTTAAACGTGTGCTCGTGGATCCAGGTAGTTCGACCAATATAATTAGGTCGAGGGTTGTAGAGAAGCTCGGGTTTCTCGACCAAATCATATCCGCCTCTCGAGTCCTGCCTGTGAAACAACAAAAGGAAAAATCATCCTCCCCGTCAACATGGTTGGGACCATATTAGACACCAAGTTTCATGCCATCGAAGGTGACATGAGATATAATGGTTTTCTTGGAAGACCATGGATCCATAGAATGAGGGCAGTTCCATCAACTCTTTATCAAATGATGAAGTTCCCAACAAAGGATGGCCTGAACACAATGTACGAAGAGAATCATGCGGCTACAGAGATGTTCGCAGAGCATGACTTAGCACCGGTATAGATGCCATCAACCTCAAAGAAGTCAAAAGACAAACAGGTAGCTAAATAGCAATCACAGCCTATACCATCGGTTGAGCCCGAGGTACATGTGATCGATGAACAGGTGGTTGAGGATGGAGAAGAAGATTTCCTTACCCCTCGAGCCTTCGTTGCCCCTGAAGAATCAGATGCAACAAAGTCCACAGTCAAAGAGCTCGAGCAGGCTATATTTATCGAGCATCTTCCAGAACGAAAGGTATAACTGTTAAAGGGATTAACACCCGAACTCAGGAAAAAACTCATTCAATTTCTTATTGATAACATTGATTGTTTTGCTTGGTCCCATTTATATATGACAGTGATCCCACCAGAGATAACCACCCATCGACTAAGTGTCGATTCCAGGTTCAAACTAGTGAAGCAAAAAAAGAGACCTCGGTATGAGGTAAAGCATGCATTCATCAAAGATGAGGTAATAAAACTTCTCAAAATAGGATCTATTAGGGAATTAAAATACCCTGAATGGTAAGCTAACGTAGTGGTATACCCTATAAAGGGAAATAAACTTACAATGTGTGTAGATTACAAAGATTTGAATAACGCATGCCCTAAGGATTCTTTCCAATCGCCCAACATCGATGGATGTATCGATGCCACCACTGGCCACGAGATCCTTACTTTTCTCGATGCCTACTCCGTGTACAATCAAATTCAAATGAACCCGGAGGACCACAAAAAGACTTCGTTTAGAACAAAGTATGGTACATATTGCTATAATGTAATGCTCTTCGGGCTGAAAAATGCATGAGCAACATATCAACGTCTAGTTAATAAGATGTTCGAATATCAAATAGGCAAGTGTAGGGAAGTTTACAATGATTACATGCTAGATTAGTCCCTGTGCATAGAGGACCATTTGACCCATTTGTAGGTAACGTTCGACATCTTAAGAAAGTAGAACACGAAACTCAACCCTGAGAAGTGCACTTTCTGAGTCGGCTCAGGCAAGTTCTTAGGTTTTATGGTGTCGAACATGGGGATCGAGATCAACCCCGGTAAAATCAAAGCCATCATGGAGATCAACGTCGTAAAAAATGTGAAAGTCGCACACTGGCTAACTGGAAGTATAGCTGCCCTAGACTGGTTCATCTCGAGGTCTTCAGATCGGAGCCATCATTTCTTCTCCCTACTCAAAAAGAAAAACAACTTTGCATGGACTGCGGAGTGCCAACAAGCCTTGGATGAATTAAAGCGGTATCTCTTGAGCCCACCCTTACTTCATACTCTGAAGAAGGATGAAACAATATATTTGTATTTGGCCGTGTCCGAAGTACCAGTATGTGGCGTATTTGTTTGAGAGAATAAAGGTACGCATTTTCCTATCAATTATGTAAGTCGGACCCTAGGAGATGTTTAAACAAGGTATCCGTATTTAGAAATATTAGCCCTTGCTTTAGTAAGCACATCTAGGAAGTTGAAACCATACTTTCAATGTCATCTTATATATGTATTAACTATATATCAACTTCGAAACATCGTGCATAAGCCCGAACGATCAGGACGATTGGCCAATTGGGCCATCGAACTTGGAGGGTATGATATCGAATATCAACCTCGAACGACTATGAAGTCTCAAATATTGGAAGACTTCATGGACAATTTTACGCCTGCCCTCGTGCCTGAATTAGGGAAATAACTCTTGTTAAAAACGCGCACATCATCGGGGTGTGGACCCTCTTCACTGACGGTGCCTCAAATGTGAAAGGGTCCAGGCTCGGTATAGTTCTAAAACCGCCTACGGGCAGCATAACTAGACAATCCATAAAAACATCGAAATTGACTAACAATGAGGCCGAGTATGAGGCCATGATTGCAGGTCTCGAACTAGCTAAGGGCCTAGGAGCTGAGGTCATCGAGGCAAAATGTGACTCTCTTTTAGTGGTTACCAAGTAAATGGAACCTTCGAAGTTCGAGAAGATAAGATACAAAGATACTTTGACAAGCTTTAAGTGGCATTGCATCTCTTCAATGAGTGGACCCTGGTCCACATACCTCGAGAACAGAACAACGAGGCCGATGCACTCGTGAACTAGGGATGATCTGTTGAAAAAGATGACATAGTCCCGATGACTGTTGTACAACTATCAAAGTCGGTGATGGAAGAAGGCCATGCAGAAATCAACTCAACGAATCTAACATGGGATTGGAGGAACAAGTACATCGACTACTTGAAACATGGAAAGCTCCCCACGGACCCAAAAGAATCGAGTGCCCTTCGAGCCAAAGCAACCAGATTTTCACTCGACGAGAATGGAACATTGTATAGGAGGACCATCGACGGACCACTAGCAGTATGCTTGGGAGCGGGGACACCGATTATGTTCTACGAGAAATTCACGAAGGCACTTGTGGAAACCACTCCGGTGCCGATTCTTTAGTTTGAGAGGTAATCAGAGCGGGGGTATTACTGGGATAGAATGGATAAGGACACCAAGGAGTTCGATCGAAGATGTGAGAAATGCCAAATATTTGAACCGATGATTCATCAACCCGGTGAACAACAACATTCGGTCCTATCCCCATGGCCATTCTTGAAATGGGGGATGGACATCGCCGTCCCCCTACCAACAATGCCAGGTAAAGCTAGATTTATCTTATTTATGACTGACTACTTCTCAAAAGGGTAGAAGTGCAGGCCTTCGAGAAGATAAGAGAAAAAGAAGTCATCGACTTCATATGGGACCACATCATATGCCAATTCGGGATCCCTTCTGAGATTACATGTGATAATGGGAAGTAGTTCATCGGCAACAGGCAAAGGATCGTACCGTGTCCTCGGGGTAGTAGGCAAAGGATCCTACAAGCTTAGCACTATTGAAGGCGAGCAACTACCAAACAATTGGAATATATCACTACTCAGACACTATTTATTGCTAAGGTATAACCTTCTCCTTTTTTATTTATATTTCATACTGACCTTTTGCAGGTGTTCAATTGGAGGAATCATAGCACCCTTCGGCCCGAAGACCTTTGGTTTTAATGCATGCATTGCAATTTTTCCCTTAGATCGGGTTTTATACCAAATGGGTTTTACCGTCAATTTTTTTAACGAGGCAACACCTATATGCTACCTAAGGAAAACTCAACAAGCATTCAAGGCTTCTTTTCTATCAACCACGAATACTTGGGGGCATTACCCTCGGAGGTTACTTTTTTGAAGAAAGAAATTTATGCCGAAAAGGGCCTCAATAGGACAATGTTGTAATGGACCAAATGGGCAAGTGAACCGTATCCTTGTAAAATAGTCGAGCCCCCGATGGCAAAAACATGTACGCATGTATCGATCATTTGAAGAAGCATTCTTAGTAAATCAAATTACTTTGTGCCTCAAAGAAGTCCACTATTTTCATTAAACGGCTCAAGGGCCTAATACAGTCGAACGCTCGGGGACTGTCCTCGAAAGTCAACATATCGAGCCATCTAAACCTCGAGCATATAAGACCTCAATGGGGAAACATTGAACTTATAAGACCTTAGTGAGGCATACTCGAACTTATAAGACCTCAAACGAGGCATCCCATCAATATTAAGGCCATGTCCATATAATCAAAATTATAAGAACTTTAAAAGGGGATACCCTCGATATTAAGGCCAAGGTCATCTCACTCGGGGACTAAAAGGCTACGGATATATAAAAGAGCACGCTCATATGAAAATGGTACGGCTGAATTAATGTGGCTCGGAGACCCTATCTTCCGCCATAAAATAAAAGGCCTTCAAATACTTCAAAAACCCGGTTAAATAGCGCTACCCTCGGCATAAGAAAATGGGCTTCGATAATATCAGCTACGAACAATGTGAAGGCTTCGAAAAAACCAGCTTTTGAGAGAACCTCACGAGGTACTCAATTATCGTCGCACATCGACTTGTAATCCAGGTTTTGTATCAATCGAACCGTCGAAATGTCGGACGGATATAAAAACATGCCAACGCTTAACAAATTTTTTAAATGTCTTTAGCCAGAAAGAGGGAAAATTGTAGCTGTTTTGAGGTCGGATTGACCCAATCTAAAAAGAGCCTAAGGGCCGATTTATAGGAGCTTAAGGGTCGATTTGTAAGAGCCTAAGGGCCAATTTAAAGAGCCTACGGGCCAAAAGAAAGAGCCTAAGGGCCAAGTCAAAAAGAGCCTAAGGGCCGATGTGTTAAATCCCAAGGGCCAATACCTAAAGAACTTAAAGACCGAAGCACACTGTGCTCGAGACCTTACCTAGTTCAAATTCGAAAGTCCCATGCTAAAGCTTAGCTCAACGATCAGACCCTAAGTGATCACCTATTATCGGTCATATAACAAATCACAAAAACCTAAGGGTTTAATATTCTAAGTGCAACAAATCGGACTGATCGTCAACAAACATCTAATCTCATTTCAAAAGTAAAGGAAAGACCGGAATTAACGAAGCGCAAAGATGAAAAAAAAATCCTTTTATATATTAAAATGGTGTTCACAAAAATATATTAACAAAGCTCCCACATGGAACCCTTACACTAAAAATGAAAATAAAAGAAGCATAATCTTCTGTCGGGGTCACTCGATTGGAGGTGGTTCCCTCGGGAGCTGCATCTTCGAGGCCTTGGCCTTCGGCAACATGATCTTCGGTGGCCACTTCCCCCTCAGGGACTTATGTATTGGTAAAAAATAACTTCACACGTGTAGTTATTGTGATGACTCATCAATCTATGTTGAACAATGAAAACGTGATAACTAGACGGGACTCTATGAAGAGGTACGAGGCAAAGAGGCACGGAATAGCATACCCACAAGGTAATCAGCTTCGGAAACATCAACCTGGTTGGGAAGATGAAGAGACATGGATGGATTGAATCTAGAAAGAACAAAGGGAAAATTTGGAGATCTTCAACTTACGAGTCAAACGTTACATAAACCCTCACACAGCAGTTACGGTCAATCATTGTAAAGTTACATTAATGCCATTATTAGTCATTAATGATCAATCACTGAAAAAGATAGACGTTATATTAAGAAATTCCCTATATAATGGAGTAAAATATAACTTGTAAGGACACATTCAGACTACTATTGCAATACACTTATTTTTTGCGCATCTTACTACTTTCCATTTACGAGTTTACTTACAATTATTAGACTATTCTTTGGTTATCAGAAACCCGTGTTCTTCTTAAAATAGCATTGGGCAAAGAATCTTATTCAACAAAGGATTATAACTCCAGTTCCATCACCCTTAGGAACTCCACGGGGTTTAAGGGACAATTCCCCTGATAGATCTACGTCTCAAAATAATCGTAATGAGAACGAGCAAACATGAGAACAGGATCAGGTGACGCAAATGGTTAGTGAGTGTGTGAATCAAACCTTACAAGCTTTTAAAAGGGGACTACCGGCTGCATCACCTACACCTCCTCCTAACAAAACTCTAACCGTGGAAAACCCACAATCTGGGTTAGAAAACTCAGGAAATGGAGGCATTGCAAATGAGTTCCAAGAAGCGAGACCAGGTATGTCTAATAATCCAGAATTACAATCTTTATTACTAACTTTGCAGAAACAGGTGAAGGAACAAAACGATCAAATCGAGCAAATTCCTGTACTACCACCTGTTATCAAAGGCATTGATGTTCAGAGATATTCTCAACAACCCTGGAAGCCAAGTGTAGCACCCTTGCCTATTCCAAAGAAGTTCAAAATGCCTGATATTCCCAAGTATGATAGGACAATCGATCCACGTGATCATATAACTGCTTTCACCACCGGAGGGAAAGGCAACGACCTGACTAAACAAGAAATTGAGTCAGTTCTAGTCAAGAAGTTCAGAAAAACACTCACCGAAGGAGCACTAACATGGTATTCTCTTCTACCTGAAAACTTTATTCATTCTTTTGCTGAGCTTGCAGATTCGTTTATAAAAGCGCATTCCGGTGCGCAAAAGTTGAAAAAAGAATGGAGGACATATTTAAAATAAATCAAGGAGACGCAGAGTTGATTCGTGAATTTTTAGACAGGTTTCAGCGAGAAAGGATGTTGCTACCAAGGGTACCTGACAATTGGGCAACCATGGCATTTGCAAGAAATTTAAATGATAAAAGCTTAGAAGCCACGAGAAGACTCAAGGAAAGCTTGAGAGAATTCCAAGCCACGACATGGAAGGATGTCTATAAAAAGGTATAGTACCAAGCTACGGATAGAAGAAGAAACCATTGCGAAATCAAAGGCTGAAGATCAAACCAGTACTAGCCGCTCCAAACCAGAAAGGAGAACAGGTAAGAACAGGTACGACCCTTATATGGGACCTTCGAGACGTGAAACTCGTCCCAGGTTTGAAAGTGCCCGGCTAGAATACAGACCATCAAATAGAGATACGAGCTCATCCACATCAAGATCCAGAAAGGATCGGGATGAACAAAGCAGAGGTAATACAAGAATCGGAGACTACAACTTCAATGTAAGTACTTCTGAATTAATCACAATATTGAGAAATATGGGTGATAAAGTTCGATGGCCTAAAGAAATGAGGTCAAACCCATGTAGAAGGAATCCCGACTTCTGGTGTGAATTCCATAACGATCATGGACACCGAACGTCGGATTGCAGATTTCTGCAAGGGGAGGTAGAACAATTACTAAAACAGGGCTATCCAACAGAATTGTTTAGTGAAAAAGGTAAGCATGCATATATGAAGATCAGGCAGGAGCCCCCAAAACCACCATCTCCAAAATGAACGGTCAACGTGATACATGGAGGTGAGGAGGTGAACTGAGTAATCTGCAAAAGAACCACAAAATTCACAATTACACACGGGGAGCGGATTCGTGAAGAATTGGAGGCAGAAAATATATCATTCGACGATGCAGATACCAACGGATTAATGTTTCCACACAACAACGCACTGGTAATATCCCTACTTATACATGACACTAACGTAAAAAGAGTGTTGATTGATCTAGGTAGCTCAGTCAACATCATTTTGTCGAGAGTTGTGGGAGAAATGCTAATGGAGGATCAAGTAACCCCAAAAGCACAAGCATTATCCGTGTTTGACATCTCTACGGTCATAATAAAAGGGGAAATTAAGCTTAGCACCCATGCAGAGGGTGTACTCAAAAATACTATATTCCAAGTCATCAATACTGAAATGGCCTATAACATAATCATGGGGAGACCATGGATCCATGACATGAAAGTCGTTCCATCTACATTACATCAGGTAATTAAGTTCCATTCTGAATGTGGAATTCAATAGATTCGAGGCGATCATCAAACCTCAAGAAATATAAATTTCGTGGCATACTCTAACAAAAATGAAGAAGCGGAGAAATCAAAAGACGAAAGATTTGTTCAAACAGGTATGGAAACAACTATGGTTCAAAAAGGTACAGAAGCAATTGTTAATAACATAGGTACAAAAGAAATTGTTGTTCAAATAGTTGCAGAAGAAGATAGCCACGAGAAGGTGAACCAAGTCACCTCGGAAGAAGTATCAAATACGTGGACATGGATTCCAGACCTGATGTCATTCAGGAACCAGAAGAGGATGAGCATATCAAAACGACTACGGAAGAGCTCGAAGTTGTTCCATTATTTGAGAAGAAGCCCGAAAAAAAACTCCACATAGGCACTAGGCTAAGCCCAAGCAAAAGAGGTAAGTTAATTGAATATTTAAAGGCTAACACAAATTGCTTTGCTTGGTCCCATTCAGACATGACAGATATTCCTCCGGAAGTGATGACTCATAAATTAAATGAAGAGCCATCCTTCGTGCTTGTCAAGCAAAAGAAAAGAAAGCAAGGACCATTCAATAATCAAGTGATCAACGAAGAGGGGGACTTACTGTTACAAGATCATGCCTTTTGGTCTGAAAAATACTGGAGCCACGTATCAAAGACTGGTGACCAAGTTGTTCCAAGAACATCTGGGAAAAATGATGAAGGTATATATTGATGACATGCTGATAAAATAAACACATGCAAAAGATCATTTCCAACATCTTTCAATTACCTTCGAAATCCTACGCAGGTATAACATTAAACGTAATCGAGAAAAATGCGCTTTTGGCGTAAAATTGGGTAATTTTTTGGGTTTCCTTGTATCAAATAGAGGAATAGAGGTAAATCCTGCTCAAATTAAAGTTATTGATGAGATACCTAATGTACTTACTAGCAAAAAGGAAGTTCAACGACTAATAGGAAGGATTGTAGCCTTAGAAAGATTTATTTTCAGGTATTCAGAAAAGAGTTTTAAATTATTTTCAGTTCTTAAAAAGCAGAATCAATTCGAATGGACTGAGGAATGTCAGCAGGCTGTCAGAGATCTGAAGGCCTATCTATCAAAACCCCCATTTCTATCTAAGCCAAAAGGTGGGGGAGAGGTTGTATGTCTTTCTTCCCGTTGCATAAATTATCATAAGTGTAGTACTGGTAAGAGAAGGCAAAGGTAATCAATCTCCAATTTATTATGTAAGATAGTCTTTATTAGATGCTGAAACTAGATACCCACATCTTGAAAAATTAGCCCTAGCTTGGATCATGGCAGCTAGAAAATTAAGGCCATACTTTCAATGTCATCCAATCATTGTTGTGACCTCATACCTGTTGAGAAATATTCTGCATAAACAAGAACTATCAGGAAGATTAGCTAAATGGACAATAGAATTAAGCGAGCATGGCATAATATATCAGCCTAGGACTGCAATAAAGTCTCAAATTCTAGCTGATTTCGTCGCTGCTTTTAATTTAAGAATAATCCCTGAAGTGGAAAAAGAGTTACATATCTTCTATGAGGCTAATCCAGGGATATGGAACCTATTTACTGACGGTTCCTCTAATGTGAAAGGAGCTGGTGTGAGAATTATTTTAATATCACCTAAGGGTCAAAAGATACGACAAGCTATTAAATGTTATCTCATAACTAACAATGAAGCAGAGTCCGAAGCTGTCATTGCAGGGCTTGAACTGGCACGGGAGCTCTCAATCGAGCAAATCGTGATCAAAAGTGACTCTCAACTAGTGGTGAACAAGATGCATGGGACTTACACCGCTAGAGAGGCCTGAATGCAACAATACCTGGAAAAGGCACGAGACCTGGTAAGACAATTCCAGTCATGGATAGTTATGCAAATACCCAGGGAGGAAAATGCAGAAGCGGATGCATAAGCTAACATCGCGGTAGTTGCGGAAGTGACAAATAAAGACAATGCTATTTTCATTCACTTATTTCACTCAGCAATTAACCAGGACAAAAATGAGGTAACATTTAACAACTTAACCAGGGATTGGAGACACGAAATTTTAATTTTTTTTGCAGAATGGCACCGTACCCGAAGATTAAAAAGCACCTCAAGCACTTCGCCGAAAAGCTGCACGGTACTGACTCATTCACAATACTTTTCACCGCAAAATATTTTGAGGTCCCTTAGAAAAATGCCTTGGACCCAATCAAACAGAGTTCGTGATGAAGGAAGTCCACGAGGGACACTACGAAAACCACTCAGTTGTAAGATCCTTAGTTAAAACCCTAATTAGAGCAGGGTATTATTGGCCTGAAATGGAAGAAGAGGCCGAGAGTTTCATCGCTAAATGCAAAAAAACTCTATGGCCATTCACGAAATGGGGTATGGACATAGTGGGACCCCTTCCACCAGCTAAAGGAAAGGTACGGTTCTTACTCGTATTAACTGATTATTTCACAAAGTGGGTGGAAGCAGAAGCTTTTAAATAGGTGCGGGAAAAAGAAGTGAAGAGCTTCATATGGCGAAATATAATATGCCGCTTTAGAGTACCGGAGGAAATTGTATGTGACAATGGCCCACAGTTCATAGGATCACAAATCACAGAATTCTTCAAAAGCTGGCAAATCAAAAGAATCACTTCATCACCATATCATCCCGTGGCTAATAGGAAAGCTGAGTCAATATATTCATCGTTAACAACCTAAAGAAACGGTTTGAAAGAGCCAAGGGAAACTGGCCCGATGAACTACCAGTGGTATTATGGGCTTACAGGGCTACTGCAAAAACAGCTAAGGGAGAGACTCCATATGCACTTGTTTACGGAGCAGAGGCTTTAATACCCGTAGAAATTGGCAAACCAAACAGAAGGTTTAGAGAAGCGACGGAAGAAACGAACAACGATGAGTTGAAAACCAACCTGAATTTTCTCGAACACAGAAGAGAAGCTGCACTAATACAAATGGCAACTCAAAAACAAATCATAGAGCGATATTACAATAGAAAAGCTCATCTCAGATATTTCAAAATTAGGGACTTCGTTCTGAAAAAAGTATTCCAATCAACGAAGGAAGCTGGTGCCGAAAAGCTAAACCCAAATTTGGAAGGACCTTACCAAGTTTGTGGCATTGCTGGAAAATGCGCTTATGAGCTCGAATCCATGTACGGCAGAATCCTACCAACCAGTTGGAATGTTGTTCATCTGAAGAAGTACTACTTCTAAGTAAAAGGAATACCCCCGGTCAGTATTGAGGGACTATACAGCATTGAGGGAAAAGATGAAGCAGTAGTCCTGTAAGATCATTCTTCAAAGCTCAAACACTTGGGGGACTATACAGTATTAAGGGCAAAGATGAAGCAAAAAAGACTGCCAAAAAGTCAAAGCTCGAGCCTGAAGATCCATCTTCCCAACAAGTCAAGTACTACGAGCAAAATCCAAAGAGCCAAAGTCTCAAAACACAAAGCCCGACTAAAAAAACCTTCGAGAACATGTTCGTAAATGTAAATGAATATTCAGGTTAAAGGCATAATACTAGTTACGGGTAAAAATGCATATCTTTGTACTTACGCAAAAAAATGTTGTAACAGAAAACAATTACGGATGAAAGATTAATATCCTTGTACTTACTAAAAAACTGTTATAATCAAAATAATTACGGATGAAAAAGCATTACCCTTGTATACATTTAAAAGTTGTTATCAATAAAAACAGTTATGGGTAAAAATTCATACCCTTATATTTAAAACTATTGTAAACAAAAATAGTTATTCCCTTGTACTAATTCGAAAAAACAGTCGCAAAAGAAAAACAGTTACAAGTGCAAGTTTATATCAAATATGTTAAAAGAAAACAATTACAAAATGAGTTATAGACATACGCAAACACATGTGAAATGTTATGAAAGTTCAATACAAAAACTTTCTTTAAAAGATTGTAATAAAAAACATGTGAAAAATTCCTATCTCCCTATTGTATATTTACACCATTATAAAGTTGAGACGTCTACTTCATTAAGTGTAGATCAAAAAAGGGCCCTCTTCCATAAATTATGCCTATTACAAAAAGTTACGAATAATCTAAGCATTTTATAAATGCAGAACTCACAGGTAAACCAAAAACCTCAAGAATAAAGCATGAAAAGACTTAAAGAGTGAAACAAAAACTCGAAAGAAACTAAAGTCATGCTGATATTGATATTGATATTGATATCCTAACGGCAAAATAAACTAAGTGTTAACTTAGCCTAAGCCCTATTAATTTTTACATTAGTTGCCCCTAAGTTGTTAGTTGGGCACTTACGAAAGGATCCAAATCCACCGATAGAACTGGGGGTAACCATCAATTGATACAAAAAAAAGGAGAACCAACTTCTTCAAACTTTTCCAGATAGGGGGTTGTCTTCACTGGCAGGAGGTTCGGCTTGGGATGGAGAAACACGAGCAGCAGGGACCTCAACCTCTAGGGATGAAAGATTTTGACTTTGCTGATACTTCTCAATTGTATCTTTGGTTTTATCAATTTCGCCTTCTAAGTCAAAACCCTCTTGGCCCATTTCCGTCAATGTGTAAAGACGATAGTTCAGATAAGCCCAACTAACATCGACATATGCTTTGTCTTCAACAGCTTCATAATCTTTCTCCCACAGCTCATCCTCAACTCTTAATTCATCCCTTTCAGCCACGTCAGCATCATGAGAGACCTTTAAAGGAACTAGGGATCTTTCAAGAAATTGGACATTCTCCAAAGAATTACGGAGACCCTCGTAGGTTTGAGTGAGCGGTTGAACAAGTTCACCAGAATACTCCTCTTTCTGGTCCAATAAGGCTTTCAGGCTCCTGATCTCCTCAGAGGCACGGAAAGTTGTTCTGCGAATAAAGATTCTAAGACACTCTTGTCCTTGCCTACCTCATTCGAAGACGCCTTCTCGACGTCCAACTCTACTGTCATGACCCTAACTTGCTGCTCCAAGGTACACATTTCTTCCTCCACTGCCTCCATGTCGGGTTGTAAACACTCATACTTCTCTTTCAAATTATCTGCCTCAAAACGCAAGTCCCTCGCTGCATGTTTCGTTTGAGAAACCTTATTCATTAAATATGTGCCTACAAGATTGATCTGCAAAAGGAGATAAAATTTGATATGGTAAGAATGTATATGAATACATGTGAAAGAGAGCACATTTTACCTTTAAAGAAGAGTGCACAATCTCATTTACCCAAGTGATGGAACCATGGTTGTCCAACTTAGCTCTGTTAGTCGGACCTATCAATGTCTTCAACCATACGTCAGCCTAGCCCAAATTTTTGAATAGGCTGCCCGTTGTTGGAACCTCTATTATCACCTGCCTCATGCCCCCCGCCCCCCCTGCTGGAAGACCCTACTTCTATAGCAGAAGGCAAAGAAGCAGGGACAGATGAAATAGCCACGGGCAGAAAAGTCTAAGAGGCAGAAAAAGCCACGGGAGCAAAAGCAACCAAAGGAGCGGGAATATCCATGGGAGAAGAAACAATAATACGAGTAGTTGAGGGAAATTCTTTAGGAGAAGGAGAGAAAAAAAAACAAGGGGAGCTTCATCGGCTATGGTACCAAAACCTTCACGGAACAGGAGAGGGAGTTGCATCCTCGGGGAAAGACAGTTCGGATTCAGGCACATGAGGATCAATGACAGGTGCAGACTCGTCGTTAGAGACCACCTTCCTCCTACGTGACCTATGGACTAGAGAACCCTCATCTTATTCCTACTCCTCTAAGGTCCTTGACCCGCTTGCTTTTCCTTTTGAAGAGAAGGAACCATAAATGATCTCCTAGGCCTTTGCCAAGAATAACTTGGAGCAGACACAGCTGCAACAGGAATATCACGAACAGGAAACCCTACCAAATAAAAGGGATCATGTAAAACTCAATAAAATAAAGGAGTAAAACACAAAACCTTCACTCACCGTGGGTATTGACCTTCCAACCAAACCTCCCAGAGAGGTATTTCCATGAACGTTCTTCTAACAGAGCGATTAACAAGAGTTTTTCTACCCAATCTGGAAACCCAGAGACATTCTCAACGGTTCCCATGATTGCTGTATAGAAAAGAAACAACTACGGTACTAATAAAGTATCAAAAACAAAGGAAAAGAATGTGAGAAAAACTGTACTCACGTGCAAGATACCGGAAGAACCTCCCTAGGTCTTTATCATCATCAGGGATTACCAACACCCTTTTACTCCTAGCCGCGAGAGTAAACACTCCCTGGCGGAACCTCATTGGAGAATAGAGGCGAATGAGATGATAAAAGGTAAAGGGGACCGAAGCTAAATTAGCCAAATATCCAAGGCACGTAACAACTCGCCACACGAGAGGACCGACTTGTCCCAGATAAACTTTAAAGAGTCGACAAAACTTGATGATAACGGGATCGATAGGAGGATTTAATCCTCACGTGAAAGGATAAGTATAAACAAAAGAATACCCAGCCTTGTAAGAAGTTATTCTTTGATTACTATTGGGAACGACAACAGGAAAATCAGGCTTCCAGTAACAGTCCCTGAGTATAATAGATATTAAACCCTCAGTTATCTAGGTAGGGTACATATCAGCACTGTGATGAGAAGACATGGAAGAAAGTTGTTCTTTTAAGACTTGACTATCCCTAGCAAAGGAAAACTCTGTAGTACTATCTCATCGAGGCATACTCGAACTTATAAGACCTCAAATGAGGCATCCCATCAATATCAAGTCCATGTCCATATACTCGAAATTATAAGAGCTTTAAAAGGGCATACCCTCGATATTAACGCCAAGGTCATCTCACTCGGGGACTAAAAGGCTACAGATATATAAAAAGGCACGATCATATGAAAATGGTACGGCTGAATTAATTTGGCTCGGAGACCCCAACTTCCGCCATAAAATAAAAAGCCTTCAAATACTTCGAAAAACCGGTTAAATAGCGCTACCCTTGGCACAAGAAAATGGGCTTCGATAATATCAGCTACGAACAATGTGAAGGCTTCAAAAAAACTAGCTTTTGAGAGAACCTCACGAGGTACTCAATTATCGTCGCACATCGACTTGTAATCCAGGTTTTTTATCAATCGAAGCGTCGAAATGTCGGACGGATATAAAAACATGGCAAGGCTTAACAAATTTTTTAAATGTCTTTAGCCAAAAAGAGGGAAAATTGTAGCCGTTTTGAGGTCGGATTGACCCAATCTAAAAAGAGCCTAAGGGCCGATTTGTAGGAGCTTAAGGGCCGATTTGTAAGAGCCTAAGGGACAATTTAGAGAGCCTACGGGCCAAAAGAAAGCGCCTAAGGTCCAAGTCAAAAAGAGCCTAAGGGCCGATGTGTTAAATCCCAAGGGCCAATACCTAAAGAACTTGAAGACCGAAGCACACTGTGCTCGAGACCTTACCTAGTTCAAACTCGAAAGTCTCATGCTAAAGCTTAGTTCGACGATCAGACCCTAAGTGATCACCTATTATCGGTCATATATCAAATCACAAAAACCTAAGGGTTTAATATTCTAAGTCCAACACGTCGGACTAATCGTCAACAAACATCTAATCTCATTTCAAAAGTAAAGGAAAGACCGGAATTAACGAAGCGCAAAGATGAAAAAAAAATCCTTTTATATATTCAAATGGTGTTCACAAAAATATATTTACAAAGCCCCCACATGGAACCCTTACATTAAAAAGGAAAATAAAAGAAGCCTAATCTTCTGTCGGGGTCACTCGATTGGAGGTGGTTCCCTTAGGAGCTGCATCTTCGAGGCCTTGGCCTTTGATAACATGATCTTCGGTGGCCTCTTCCCCCTTAGGGACTTCTGTATTGGTAAAAAATAGCTTCACACGTGTAGTTATTGTGATGACTCAGCAATCTATGTGGAACAATGAAAACGTGACAACTGGACGGGACTCTATGAAGAGGTATGAGGCAAAGATGCACAGAATTGCATACCCATGGGGTAATCAGCTTCGGAATTATCAACTTGGTTGGGAAGATTAAGAGACATGGGCGGAATGAATTTAGAAAGAACAAAGGGCAAATTTGGAGATCCTCAACTTACGATTCAAACGTTACATAAACCCTCACACAACAGTTACGTTCAATCATTGTAACGTTACATTAATGCCATTATTAGTCATTAATGATCAATCACTGAAAAAGATAGACGTTATATTAAGAAATTTTCTATATAAGGGAGTAAAATAGAACTTGTAAGGACACATTCGAACTACTATTGCAATACACTTATTTTTTGCGCATCTTACTACTTTCAATTTACGAGTTTACTTACAATAATTAGACTATTCTTTGGTTATCAGAAACCTGTGTTCTTCTTAAAATAGCTTTGGGAAAAAAATCTAATTCTTTCGTTAAACAAATTGGTTCCGTTATCGGGAATCTGATAATCTCTGTTTCTTTTCAAACAATCTGTGAATTATGTCGAACGCTAACGACAACAATCAACAAAGGATTAGAACTCCAGTTCCAGCACCCTTAGGAACTCCACGGGGTTTAAGGGACAATTCCCCAAATAGATCTACGGCTCAAAATAATCGTAATGAGAACGGGCAAACATGAGAACATGATCAGGTGAAGCAAATGGTTAGTCAGTATGTGAATCAAACCTTACAAGCTTTTATGAGGGGGCTACCGGCTGCATCAACTACACCTCCTCCTAACAACACTCTAACCGTGGAAAACCCACAATCTGGGTTAGCAAACTCAGGAAATGGAGGCATCGCAAATGAGTTCCAAGAAGCGAGACCAGGTATATCTAATAATCCATAATTACAATCTTTATTACTAACTCTGCAGAAACAGGTGAAGGAACAAAACGATCGAATCGAGCAAAATCCTGTTGTACCGCATGTTATCAAAGGCATTGATGCTCATAGATATTCTCAACAACCCTGGAAGCCAAGTGTAGCACCCTTGCCTATTCCAAAGAAGTTAAAAATTCCTGATATTCCCAAGTATGATGGGACAACTGATCCACGTGATCATATAACTACTTTTACCACCGGAGTGAAAGGCAACGACCTGACTAAATAAGAAATTGAGTCAGTTCTAGTCATGAAGTTCAGAGAGACACTCACCAAAGGAGCACTAACATGGTATTCTCTTCTACCTGAAAACTCTATTCATTCTTTTGCTGAGCTTGCAGATTCTTTTATAAAAGCACATTCCGGTGCGCAAAAGTCGAAAAAAGAATGGAGGACATATTTAAAATAAAGCAAGGAGACGCAAAGTTGATTCGTGAATTTGTAGACAGATTTCAGCGAGAAAGGATGTTGCTACCAAGGGTACCTGACAATTGGTCAACCATGGCATTTGAGAAAAATTTAAATGAAAAAAGCTCAGAAGCCACGAGAAGACTCAAGGAAAGCTTGAGAGAATTCCCAGCCACGACATGGAACGATGTCTATAACCGATATAGTATCAAGCTACGGATAGAAGAAGACACCATTGCTCAATCAAAGGCTGAAGATCGAACCAGTACTAGATGCTCCAAACCAGAAAGGAGAACAGGTAAGAACAGGTACGACCCTTATATGGGACCTTCGAGACGTGAAACTCGTCCCAGGTTTGAAAGTGCCCGGTTAGAATACAGATCAACAAATAGAGATACGGGCTCATCCTCATCAAGATCTAGAAAAGATCGGGATGGACAAAGCAGAGGTAATACAAGAAACGGAGACTACAACTTCAACGTAAGTACTTTTGAATTAATTGGAATATTGAGAAATATGGGTGATAAAGTTTGATGGCCCAAAGAAATGAGGTCAAACCCAAGTAGAAGGAATCCCGACTTCTGGTGTGAATTCCATAACGATCATGGACACCGAACGTCGGATTGCAGATTTCTGCAAGGTGAGGTAGAACAATTAATAAAATAGGGTTATCCAACAGAATTGTTTAGTGTAAAAGGTAAGCAGGCATATATGAAGAGCAGGCAGGAGCACCCAAAACCACCATCTCCAAAATGAACGTTCAACGTGATACATGGAGGTGAGGAGGTGAACGGAGTAATCTGCAAAAGAACCACAAAATTCACAATTACACACGGGGAGCGGATTCGTGAAGAATTGGAGGCAGAAAATATATCATTCGATGATGCAAATACCAATGGGTTAATGCTTCCACACAACGACGCACTGGTAATATCCCTACTTGTACATGACACTAATGTAGAAAGAGTGTTGATTGATCTAGGTAGCTCAGTCAACATCATTTTGTCAAGAGTTGTGGGAGAAATGCTAACGGAGGATCAAGTAATACCAAAAGCACAAGCGTTATCCGTGTTTGATAACTCTACGGTCATAACAAAAGGGGAAATTGAGCTTAGCACCTATGCAGAAGGAGTAATAAAAAATACTCAATTCCAAGTCATCAATACTGACATGGCCTATAACATAATCATGGGGAGACCATGGATCCACGACATGAAAGTCGTTCCATCTACCTTACATCAGGTAATTAAGTTCCATTTTGAATAGGGAATTCAACAGATTCGAGGCGATCAGCAAACCTCAAGGAATATGCATTCTGTGGCATACTCTAACAAAAATGAAGAAGCGGAGAAATCAAAAGATGAAAGATTTGTTCAAACAGGTATGCAAACAACTATGGTTCAAAAAGGGACAGAAGCAATTGTTAATAACATAGGTACAGAAGAAACTGTTGTTCAAATAGTTGCAGAAGAAGATAGCCACGAGAAGGTGAACAAAGTCACCTCGGAAGAAGTATCAAAAAACGAGGACATGGACTACAGACCTGATGTCATTCAGGAACCAGAAGAGGATGAGCATATCAAAACGACTACGGAAGAGCTCGAAGCTGTTCCATTATTGAGCAGAAGCCCGAACAAAAACTCCACATAGGCACTAGGCTAAGCCCAAGCAGAAGAGGTAAGTTAATTGAATATTTAAAGGCTAACGCAAATTGCTTTGCTTGGTACCATTCAGACATGACAGATATTCCTCCGGAAGTGATGACTCATAAATTAAATGAAGATCCATCCTTCGTTCCATTCAAGAAAAAGAAAAGAAAGCAAGGACCATTCAAGAATCAAGTGATCAATGAAGAGGGGGACTTACTGTTACAAGATCATGCCTTTTGGCCTGAAAAATGCTTGAGCCACGTATCAAAGAATGGTGACCAAGTTGTTCCAAGAACATCTGGGGAAAACGATGGAGGTATACATTGATGACATGCTGATAAAATCAACACATGCGAAAGATAACTTCCAACAACTTTCAATTACCTTCGAAATCCTACGCTGGTATAACATGAAACGTAATCGAGAAAAATGCGCTTTTGGCATAAAATCGGGTAATATTTTGGGTTTCCTTGTATCAAATAGAGGAATAGAGGTAAATCCTGCTCAAATTAAAGTTATTGATGAGATACCTAATGTACTTACTAGCAAAAAGAAAGTTCAACGACTAACATGAAGGATTGTAGCCTTAGGAAGATTTATTTTCAAGTCTTCAGAAAAGAGTTTTAAATTATTTTTAGTTCTTAAAAAGCAGAATCAATTCGAATGGACTGAGGAATGTCAGCAGGCTTTCAGAGATATAAAGGCCTATCTATCTAAACCCCCATTGCTATCTAAGCCAAAAGGGGGGGAGAGGTTGTATGTCTTTCTTCCCATTGCAGAAATTATCATAAGTGTAGTACTGGTAAGAGAAGGCAAAGGTAATCAATCTCCAATTTATTATGTAAGAAAGTCTTTATTAGATGGTGAAACTAGATACCCACATCTAGAAAAATTAGCCCTAGCTTTGATCATGGCAGCTAGAAAATTAAAGCCATACTTTCAATGTCATCCAATCACTGTTGTGACCTCATAGCTGTTGAGAAATATTCTGCATAAACAAGAACTATCAGGAAGATTAGCTAAATGGACAATAGAATTAAGCGAGCATGACATAATATATCAGCCTAGGACTGCAATAAAGTATCAAATTCTAGCTGATTTCGTCGCTGATTTTAATACTAGCATAATCCCTGAAGTGGAAAAAAAGTTACATATCTTCTATGGGGCTAATCCAGGGATATGGACCCTATTTACTAACGGTTCCTCTAATGTGAAAGGAAGTGGTGTGGGAATTGTTTTAATATCACCTAAGGGTCAAAAGATACGACAAGCTATTAAATGTTATCTCATAACTAACAATGAAGCAGAGTACGAAGCTGTCATTGCAGGGCTTGAACTGGCACGGGAGCTCTCAATCGAGCAAATCGTGATCAAAAGTGACTCTCAACTAGTGGTGAACCAGATGCATGGGACTTACACCGCTAGAGAGGCCTGAATGCAACAATACCTGGAAAAGGCACGAGACCTGGTAAGACAATTCCAGTCATGGAAAGTTATGCAAATACCCAGAGAGGAAAATGCAGAAACGGATGCATAATCTAACCTCACAGCAGTTGCGGAAGTGACAAATAAAGACAATGCAATTGTAACTTATTTCACTCAGCAATTAACCAGGACAAAAATGAGGTAACATTTAACAACTTAACCAGGGATTGGAGAAACGAAATTTTAAGTTTTTTTGCAGAATGGCACCGTACCTGAAGATTAAAAAGCAGCTCAAGCACTTCGCCGAAAAGCTGCACGGTACTAACTCATTCGCAATACTCTTCACCGCAAAATGTTTGGAGGTCCCTTAGACCCAATCAAACAGAGTTCGTGATGAAGGAAGTCCACCAGGGAAACTGTGGAAACCACTTGGGAGTAAGATGCTTCGTTAAAATCCTAATCAGAGCAGGGTATTATTCACCCAAAATGGATGAAAAGGCCGAGAGTTTCGTGGCTAAATGCGACAAAACTCCATGGCCATTTACGAAATGGGGTATGTACATAGTGGGACCCCTTTCACCAGCTAAAGGAACGTTATGGTGCTTACTCGTATTAACTGATTATTTCATAAAATGGGTGGAAGCAGAAGCTTTTAAATAGGTGCGGAAAAAAGAAGTGAAGATCTTCATATGGCGAAATATAATATGCCGCTTTAGAGTACCAGAGGAAATCGTATGTTACAAAGGCCCACGGTTCATAGGATCACAAATCACAGAATTCTTCGAAAGCTGGCAAATCAAAAGAATCACTTCATCACCATATCATCCTGTGGCTAATGGGAAAGCTGAGTCAACTAACAAATTCATCGTTAACAACCTAAAGAAACTGTTGCAAAGAGCCAAGGGAAACTGGCCCGATGAACTACCAGTGGTATTATTGGCTTACAGGACTATTGCAAAAACATCTACGGGAGAGACTCCATTCGCACTTGTTTACGGAGCAGAGGCTTTAATACCCGTATAAATTGGCGAACCAAGCATTGAGGGCAAAGATGAAGCTAAAAAGATGAAGCACTAGTCCTGTAAGCTCATTCTTCAAAGCTCAAACACTTGGGGGACTATACAGTATTGAGGGAAAAGATGAAGCAAAAACGACTGCCAAAAAGTCAAAGCTCAAGCCTGAAGATCCATCTTCCCAACAATTCAAGTACTACGAGCAAAATCAAAAGAGCCAAAGTCTCAAAACACAAAGCCTGACTCAAAAAACCTTCGAGAAAATGTTCGTAAATGTAAATGAATATTCAGGTTAAAGGCAGAATACTAGTTACGGGTAGAAATGCATATCTTTATACTTACTCAAAAAAATGTTGTAACAGAAAACAATTACGGATGAAAGATTAATATCCTTGTACTTACTAAAAAACTGTTATATATGAAAATAATTACGGATGAAAAAGCATCACCCTTGTATACATTTAAAAGTTGTTATCAATAAAAACAGTTATGGGTAAAAATTCATACCCTTATATTTAAAACTATTGTAAACAAAAATATTTATTCCCTTGTACTAATTCGAAAAAACAGTCGCAAAAGAAAAACAGTTACAAGTGCAAGTTTATATCAAATATGTTAAAAGAAAACAGTTACAAAATGAGTTATAGACGATACGCAAACACATGTGAAATGTTACGAAAGTTCAATCCAAAAACTTTCTTTAAAACATTGTTAAAGAAAAACATGTGAAAAATTCCTATCTCCCTATTGCATAATTACATCATTATAAAGTTGAGACGTCTTCTTCATTAAGTGTAGATAAAAAAAGGGCCCTCTTCCATAAATCGTGCCTATTACAAAAAGTTACGAAAAATCTACGCATGTTATAAATGCACAACTCAGAGGTAAACCAAAAACCTCAAGAATAAAGCATGAAAAGACTTAAAGAGTGAAACAAAAACTCGAAAGAAACTAAAGTCATGCTGATATTGATATTGATATTGATATCCTAACGGCAAAATAAACTAAGAGTTAACTTAGTCTAAGCCCTATTAATTATTACATTAGTTTCCCCTAAGTTGTTAGTTGGGCACTTACGAAAGGATCCAAAACCCCCGATGGGACTAAGGGTAACCACCAATTGATACAAAAAAAAAAAAAGGAGAACCAACTTCTTCAAACTTTTCCAGATAGGGGTTGTCTTCACTTGCAGGAGGTTCGGCTTGGGATGGAGAGACACGAGCAGCAGGGACCTCAACCTCTGGGGAAGAATGATTTTGACTTTGCTGAGACTTCTCAATGGTATCTTTGGTTTTATCAATTTCGCCTTCTAAGTCTAAACCCTCTTGGCCCATTTCCGTCAATGTGTAAAGACGATAGTTTAGATAAGCCCAACTAACATCGACAAATGCTTTGTCTTCAAAAGCTTCATAATCTTTCTCCCACAGTTCAACCACAACTCTTAATTCATCCCTTTTAGCCACATCATAATCATGAGAGACCTTTAAAGGAGCGAGGGATATTTCAAGAAATTGGACATTCTCCAAAGAATTACGTAGATCCTCCTAGATTTGAGTGAGAGATTTAACAAGTTCACCAGAATACTCTTCCTTCTGGTCCAATAAGGCTTTCAGGCTCCTAATCTTATCAGAGGCACGGGAAAGCTGTTCTGCGAATGAAGATTCTAAGACACTCTTGTCCTTTCCTGCCTGGTTCGAAGACGCCTTCTCAACGTCCAACTCTGCTGTCATGACCCTAACTTGCTGCTCCAAGGTACACGTTTCTTCCTCCACTTCCTCCATGTCGGGTTGTAAACACTCATACCGCTCTTTCGAATTATCTGCCTCGAAACGCAAGTCCCTCGCTGCCTGCTCCATTTGAGAAACCATATTCATTAACTATGTGCCTATAAGATTGATCTGCAAAAGGTGATAAAATTTGATATGGTAAGAATGTATATGAATACATGTGAAAGAGAGCACATTTTACCTTTAAAGGAGAGTGCAAAATCTCATATACCCAAGTGAGGGAACCGTGGCGGTCCAGCTTAGCTTTCTCAGTCGGACCTATCAATGTCTTCAACCATACGTCAGCCTGGCCTGAATTTTTGAAGAGGCTGTCTGTTGCTGGAACCTCTAGCATCACCTGCCCCATGCCCCCCCCTACTGGAAGACCCTACTTCTATAGCAGAAGGCAAAGAAGCAGGGACAGATGAAATAGCCACGGACAAAGAAGTCTAAGAGGTAGAAAAAGCCATGGGAGCAGAAGCAACCACAGAAGAGGGAATATCCATAGGAGAAGAAACAATAATAGGAGTAGTTGAGGGAAACTCTTTAGGAGAAGGAGAGAAAAAGCAACAAGGGGAGCTTCATCGGCTATGGTACAAAAACATTCACAGAACAGGAGATCAACTGATTCACGAACAGGAGAAGGAGTTGCATCCTCGGGGGCAGACAGTTCGGATTCAGGCGCGGGAGGGTCAATGACAGGTGCATACTCGTCGTCAGAGACCACCTTCCTCCTACGTGACCTATGGACTAGAGAACCCTTCTCTTATTTCTCCTCCCCTAAGGTCCTTGACCCGCTTGCTTTTCTTTTTGAAGAGGATGAACCATAAATGATCTCCTGGGCCTTTGCCAAGGACAACTTGGAGCAGACACAACTGCAGCAGAAATATCACGAGCAGTAAACCCTACCAAATAAAAGGGATCAGGTAAAACTCAATAAAAGAAAGAAGTAAAAAACAAAACCTACACTCACCATTGGTCTTAACCTTCCAACCAAACCTCCCAGAGAGGTATTTCCATGAACGTTCTTGTAACGGAGCGATTAACAAGAGTTTTCGACCCAATCTCGAAACCTAGAGACATTCTCAACGGTTCCCATGATTTCTGCAAAGAAAAGAAACAATTACGGTACTAATAAAGTATCAAAAACAAAGGAAAGGAATGTGAGCAAAACTGTACTCACATGCAAGATACCGGAAGAACCTCCCTAGGTCTTTATCATCATCAGGGATTACCAACACACTTTTACTCCTAGCCATGAGAGTAAACACTCCCTGGCGGAACCTCATTGGAGAATAGAGGTGAATGAGATGACAAAAGGTAAAGGGGATCGAAACTAAATTAGCCAAATATCCAAGGCACGTAACAACTCGCCACACGAGAGGACCGACTTGTCCCAAACAAACTTTAAATAATCGACAAAACTTGATGATAACGGGATCAATAGGAGGCTTGAATCCTCACGTGAAAGGATAAGTATAAACAAAAGAATACCCTACCCTGTAAGAAGTTATTCTTTGATTACTATTGGGAACGACAACAGGAAAATCAGGCTTCCAGTAACAGTCCCTGCGTACAAGAGATATTAAACGCTCAGTTATCTAGGTAGGGTACATATCAACACCGTGATGAGAAGACATGGAAGAAAGTTGTTCTTTTAAGACCTGACTATCCCTAGCAAAGGAAACTCTGTAGTACTATCTCATCGACCCTCGACTCACGTAGAGGTTCATTGTGTTCTCTACCTTTTGAAGAAGATCTAGAAGCCCTAGCCCTTGGATAAGATAAAGAAATGGACCTAGAAGAAGATGGGGGTGTAACATAAGAAGAAGGGGAACCCCTGGAGGGAGTAGAACCTAAACTCCTAAGCCTACCGCCTTTCCCACTCCGTGTCGGAGTAGAAGAAAGAGTCAGATCATCTACGTTAATGACTCTCTTAGATTGCTTTGAAGAAGACATATTTACAAAGACAAAAAAATGTTGCAAACGAAGAATGAAGGTCATAAGTTTTTTGTGAAAGTAAAGTAAGGAAAAGGGGTGTTTATACTCGAAGGCAACCGTCAAAAAATGGAAAAAATAGTGATGTCAAAGTCATAATTGAAGTTGTCACTTCGTGACTAATGCAGCCTCAAAAAGCACTACAAGGCGCTGAACAATTGCAGAACCAATATGGAGATGCCACGTGGTACGTGCATTAAATAGAAATGACAAGCGACGCCTACATTCAGAGATGGAATATCTGTATTGGTAAAAACGAGCTTCACACATGTAGTAATTGTGATGACTCAGCAATCTATGTGGAACAATGAAAACGTGACAACTGGAGGGGACTCTATGAAGAGGTACGAGGCAAAGCGGCATCGAATAGCATACCCACGGGGTAATCAGCTACAGGAATCTCAACCTGATTGAGAAGAAATAGAGACACGGTTAGAATGAATCCAGGCAGAATAACGGGCAGATTCATAGATCTTCAATTGATGAGCCATACATTACATAACCTTCACGCAACAGTTACGGTTAATCATTGTAACTTTACATTAATGCCATTATTATTCATTAATGCTCAATCACTGAAAAGGATAGACGTTATATTAAGAAATTCCCTATATAAGGGAGTAAAATATAACTTGTAAGGACACATTTGAACTACTATTGCAATACACTTATTTTTTGCGCATCTTACTGCTTTCTATTTATGAGTTTACTTACAATTATTATCCTATTCTTTGGTTATCAGAAAATCATGTTCTTCTTAAAATAGCTTTGGGAAAAGAATCTAATTCTTCGGTTAAACAACTTCGTCTTCGTCTTCACCACACTCCGAGGAAGTAGCAGAATCCTTATCAGAAGTAAGAAGTGTAGCCGATTATTTTTCTAAGGCCTTCACTTTCTCGATCTCGGCAGAAAGATCAAAACCTTTGAAATGCACCTCCTCGAGAACCTTCCTTCGAGATTCCAGTCGAGCATGGTCGAGGGCTCGAGTTAGCTTTAGCTCGTCTTCAACAGATACTTTCTTATCCCGAGCATTTGTAGCAGCAACATCAGTCTGATACGAAGGCATGAGTGCATCATCTTCGAACTTGATTCTGGATTACTCGACGGCTGATTCAGCATTAAGCTCCTTATATTTACGGCCTTCCTCTTTTGCATTTAGGAGTTGGTGCTCTGCCGAGGTCAGCTTTTCCCGATGAGTATCCTTCTCGGAGGCCAGACCATCTATGCGTTGCTTCAACCCAAGGGTTTCAGCTTCCTTAAATATAAGCTCCTCCCGAAGCTGCCCCACTAGATAATCATTCTGCTCAAGCTGCAAAAACCAAGTTGCAATGTTTGACACCAAAAGCAGGTAAACATAAAACAAACCAACAAAGGCTATATTACTTTCTCAACGAACCCAGCCCTCTCTTGAGACGCCTTCTCCGAACGGGCTCGAAGGTTGTTAAGTTCCCCCTCTTTTCTAACATAGAGGGCCTCGAGGTCGTCATGTTCTAGCATGAGCTTCCTAAGCTCATCTTCACATCGGGCAAGCTCCGCTCGAGACTTGGAGAAAGCTTGATCGTAGAGCATCACAGCCTGGTCAAGAAGAAAAGAAAGTTAGAAAGGCACAAATCAAATCCTAAACATAGTTATTAAATGACAAAGTATACCTGCTTTCGAAGCTTATCAACCTATTCAAAGATAAATGAGACGTCGAGGTTGGGTCCCACCTCAATCCCGACAAGGCATTCTTCGAAGACATCGATCTCCCCGTGGGATGCCCCCACTTCAGGAGTCTTCGTGTCCTGGGTATCCGGTATCTGCCCTTTAGAAAAGGATGGGCCTTGTGGATAGTAACCCACGTTAATCACCCCGAGTGGATCGATCAGAGATTTCTCCTTAATTCGAGGTGCTTCGGTGTTCGTTCCTTCATACTCTTCGACCGTGTTCTTTTTTCAGCACAAGGTATGCCCTGGTTATCAGTTGGCTCGAGGACTTTGCCCGAGCTCTCTTCAGGAATCCCCTCTGATCGAGGTTCGACTGCATCAGAAGTATTTAGTGCAGCAGTCTTCGGCTCGGCGGCCTTTGAAGGATCAATGCTTCCTCTTCCTTCGATCACTAACCGGCAGCGATCATCCTATTCATCCTTGACACGAAGTCTCTCGACAACTTCCATAATTAAAGCCACTATATCGGCCCTAGACTTTAGAGCTTTGGCCTTTTTTGGTTTCGGGGACTTCTCCGGCGTCTCCTTCTTTCTCTTCTTATCCTTTGGAGGCTTTGGGGTATCTAATTTTCCAGGTGGAGGTGGCCTCATTGAAATGACTTCTCCAAGGCCTACATAAGCACAAAAGTTAAGTATGCTATCAAAAGATAGTTTCACTAAGGAATTAAAATACGACAATATAAAAAACTCACCACGGTTTTTGGCCTCCCATCGGTCTCTGGGCAAGTCGCGTCAGACGTGCTCAGCATATATGAAGGTAGAATCTAGTTGTTGAACCCAATCCGGGAGGTCCTTAACCACACCGGGGTACCACTCTATAGCTACATCATCGGAAGGGAGTTAGTCCGAATGAAAGAGAAAACATTAGATTAATGGAACGAACTCGAAAAACCGATACTTACGCTTCATATTGCACTCCTAGGAGAATGGCATCTTCTCAGCAGGAATCATGTATGAGGTCCTGATTCAAACGAAGCGGCTCGTCCACCGTCGATCCTTATCCTCATCAATGCTAGCAAAGAAAGACTTCGAAATCGACGTTGTAGTTTAATCAGGCCACCTCTATAGAGACCAAGGATTTACAGTCTCATCAGATAGTCGAGGGTGAAAGGCATCTCCTCGATCATGTTTGTAAAGTGCCCAATCAGGTAAGCAATTTTCCAGAAGGAAGGATAGATTTGGCCGAGCGTCACCCGATATTGTCGGCCAAAATAGAGGATCACTGGATCTATCGGTGGCAAATAAGGTTCTACGGGACCAAAGGTGAACGAGTATGTGTATACGCTTAGGAAACTAGCTTTGTAAGTGGTTATGTCCTTTTCAGGTTAATGGATCTCCATTTATACTGCATCCCCCCAATGACAATTAGCCTTAACTTTTTCAGTTTCGGTTATTAGTGTAATATATCGGGACATGGGCTCACATCGTCCTACAACTGAGGAAGGTTTTTCGACCTTGAAATCAGAAGATGTTTCACAAGGCCGAGGGTACACTCCTCAATATGAAGAGGTACTACTGTTTTACTCTTAGACGAGCGTGATGATGAAGGGGCTTTCTCCTTTTGAGGAACTGTTTTAGAAGTCTTTGCCATTTTTGCTATGAAATTTTAGAAGAAGAAAAAGAAATTGGTTGAGAGATGAACACAAGAAAGAAGTAAGCGTAGAAAAAAGTTGATGAAGATTTGAAGACGTTGTGGAAAGTAAAAGTTTGAGGGGTAAAGAATTAGGGTATTTATAGGGGCCATTTATGCGTGTTGGAGAAGACAAAAGGACGGCAAACAACAGTTATCGTTTAATGACTTTTCGAGAAATGTGCAGGCGTGACCTCTGCATGACCTTTCTGTCACATCAATCTCCGACCTCACATGACTGGCATCATAATGGGGACATTTAAGAGCCAAGAATTCAAATCGTTTATTATCATTCCATTCTAAGAAACACCGGAACTATCTATATACGGCCAAAATCAGAGGTGTCCGATATTAAGGTCTTTATTGAGCCGAGCCCGAGCTCGGAAGGCTTAAAGAAAGATTCGAGTCCGACCTGAGAATATATACCTCGAGAGAGGGCATCGAAGGCCCATCACGGCCTACATCGAGGAGATGAAATATCGATGACAGTCAAGAAAGAGCGGGAAATTCACAAGGACACGTGGTTATGATGGATATGATTTGTTTGAAATAGTACAACTCCGTACTAAGTCGTTATACAGCTGTACGAATAATATTCATTGTCTTTATTAGAAATGTACTATATTGGCTCATTAATTTTGTAGGAGGACCATTCGCTGCAATAGAACATTCTACTCTGCCTTTTCTCGTTTAACGTGCTCTTCAATAATTCTTTAGATTTATTGTTCTTCATTTATTGTGTGTGTACGGCTAAAATTGGGAAAACCAATTTTATATCTGTTACATCGTTAGGTAACCTGTTCGCATAAGGATCAAGGTACTGCCTGAGGCCAAACCTTGAGCATCCCTTACGCTCGACCTCGAGGCAGTACGGTTTCAGGATTGACGCAGGTGAGCGTCATGAGGACTGAAGTAGATAGCTTTGTAGCAAAGTACGAGTCCGTACTCAGAAAATAAATAGTTGTATCTGCCGTAAATCTTTGTAATAAATGATAGTTTACTATGTTGGAATTCCCCTCTTATATAAAGGGGACCATTCTTATTTTTGACACACAACATTGAGTACAAGGAACAAGAACATTCTCTGTTTCATTACTCAAACATTCTCTATTTCTCTTTGCTAGCTCATTTACTTACATTTATTGCCTTATATTGATTGTTCTTCATTTATAGATTATTATTGATCATAAATAGCATACCCGGAAGAGTGTAAGCTTGTTATAGCTTCATCGGCCGTCCAACGGTAGCCCAGCACCTCGACCCTAAGGTACCCCGAGGCCAGCATCGAACCTCCGACTTATGGTATCCCGATTTGCTTTTCTTCGATTTCTTCACTATTTTCACTCTATCTACTTCGATCACATTTCGCATCAACTTCTAACCACTAGTACTAAAATAAATCGCATATTTTTAGAACCACATAATAAAATATAATTGTAATTACCATTTTTAAGGTAAACAGTTTGGCGCACACCGTGAGGCTAAAAATAATAGTGATTGCTTTAGCACTGGTTCACTGACAAGCGCAAGTTATCTTTCACACTTTTTTCTTGTCCGAAGAATCTTTGATTTTAGGTCAAAATGTCTAACTCAGTAAATGCACGCGATAACAACGGGGCCGACGAGCGCGGAGAAAATAGTGCAGCTGTTTCGGGTGCTGGCGCACCGCTACAGAACCCTGAGGGTGTGCCCAACCCGAACCCGGTGGATGTAGGCTCGCGCAACACTTAACACATTGATATCAGTTCCCACACCAACGGTGATACGCGTCATGTTGATGAACGGGAGGTTCATAACACTCTGGTCTAGGAGGAAAGGCAGATTAGCCTCCACGGTATTTTCGAAATTTTGCAGACACAACAATTGACGATCGCTCAGCTACAGAGCCACCAAAAAACTCCAACAACAGTAGAACCGCAGGTGGCTCCTCGAGTCGAGCAGGTACCGGGATGATCGATAATCGAAGGGTCGGCAACCGACCCCGCCATCATGAAAATTCTAGAGGACCTCACCAAGAGAATTGAATCGGGGGAAAAGAGGATACAAGAGAACGACCAAAAGGCAGAGACCTACAATACGAGGGTCGACTAAATTCCAGGTGCACCCCCAATCCTAAAGGGTGTGGACTCGAAGAAGTTCTTGCAAAGTTCTTTTTCCTCGAATGTGGCCCTGAAGCCCATCCCGAAAAAGTTGAGAATGCCCGATCTTGAAAATTACAATGGGACTTTGGATCCCAATGAGCACATAACCTCCTACACTTGTGCTGTGAATGGAAATGACTTAAAGGAGGACAAGATCAAATCTTTCATGAAAGGTATCTTTCCGAAGACACAACTTCGTTCTTCTCCTTGAGCTCAAGAATCTCCGCGTCCTTGGGCGCAACCTCCTATTTGAGTTTCCTCACCTGGACATTCCAATGTTCGATCTGCGAAACGAGTCATATTAGGGGAGCCCCGACTCACCGAGGAAAGGAAATAAACTCCTGTTTAATATTTAGCTGCTCAGCAAAACTAGCCCGCTCACGGCGAACTCCCTCCAAACTGAATTGGAGTTCGTTCAACTCCTCATCCTTTCGAGAGGAGGATGTTTCTCAATCACTAAGCTACGACTTGAGTCTCCTAAGCTCCTCCTCGTGCCTGGTGAGCTCGATATGTGGCTTGGAACATGCATGTTCGTACAGCTTCTGACCTGTAGTATGGAGGGAAGAGATTAACGAATGATGGTAGAAAATCGTAGGGAGGGATGAAGATTACCTGCTTTTGAAGCTTCCCTGCCTCTTCAAGGGCGACCGAGGTGTCGAGATCACTATTACCCTCGAGACCGGTGAAAAAGTCTCTAATTAAGTCGAACTCGCTCTGAGAGACCCCCACATCGGTGGCATCTCCAATCGAAGCATCACATATCTCTCCAGGAGAAAACGAAGGGCCCGCACCAACGTTATGATATTTGTTTGGTCATGATATTTGTTTGGTCCCGAGTTATTTTGGGTTCGATCCCCTTGAACACGGCATCTAAAGACCTGTCGGTATGGACCATATCACGACCAGACTGATGCTCGGGGACTCCATCTTCGCTGGTGCTTTGCACTGATCGAGGCCGATCCTCTACAACTATTTTTGGCTCCGGGGTCCCCTGCTCAATGGATTTCTGAATAGTGACACTTTTTCCCGCGCCATGTGCCAGAAGGCGTTCATCGCCGCCATCATCATCTACAACGCGCAGGCTCGCTGCGGCAATCGAAGTTAGGACCTTAGCATCAGTCTTGGGCCTGCATATCCTGATTTTCCTTGATTCTAGAGACTCACCCGAAGTACCCTTCTTCCACTTCTTTCCCTTCTCGGGCCTCGAAACACTTACCTCACGGGGAGGAGGCGGCCTCATCGACCAATTATCCCCAAGGCATATATTTGCAGAACATGGCAGTTTCACTTCTACAAAAGAGCACCTGCGTTAAAATACACAACAATCACGCAGGTGTTGATACCCAATTTTTCCTCAAATTATTTTTTAAACTTGCATATATACCTTCAAAATCACTCTTTATAATAATTGGTATTTTTCCATAATTTTCTATATGTCTATCAAATTATTTTCCTGTTTATTTAATATTTCATATTCAATAATTATTCGTAAATGGTGTTATAAATAATTTTCAAGACGTTTCCCTTCTCAATATATTATTTATAATCCTTTTTAATTCCATTAGGATTTAATTATTTCACAAATTAGCCAATTTGGCATTATTTATGTCACGACCCAAACCGATGGGCCGTGACGGGCACCCGGTACCTTACCCAACTGAGTACCAACGTAACGTATCTTTCTTAGTACATCATTACATACACATGACATACGGTCCTAATAGGCCAACATAATCCTTTATAAACTCAAAACATAGGCCGGCCAAGCCGTACAATCCTTTATATACACGACGTATGTCTACAAGCCTCTAAGAGTACATAAGTATCATAAAGGTCGGGACAGAGTCCCGCCTTACAAAACTATACGTGTCTATATCATACTAACCAAACGAGCAACTCCGAAGCAAATGGAGCGCACCAACATCTTCCGCTGAGATGATAGCCTACTTGGAGGGCTCTCGACCTGTCTATCAGGACCTGCGGGTATGAAATGCAGCATCCCCAAGAAAAAGGGACGTCAGTACGAATAATGTACCGAGTATGTAAGGCACATAAATAAATACATAACAGACATGGAAGAGATATAGAGTAATTGACTCAACCTGTATGTCTGGATAACTCTGTAAATAATAAATCGCTTTTAGCATCATGCATATGCGTATGAATGTCATGTCGTGCATAGGTATATGTTTCATAACATCATCGACCTCTGAGGGCATCCCATCATATCATATCGGCCACTATGGGCAAAATCATCATCGTATACCAGCTGATCAGGTGGTGGTGCGTATATAACGCCATAACCTTTCACATATCCCATATACATATATATACATACATATATATGCGTATATAACGCTGTTTGAAGATACATACATATAACGCCGTTTGAATCATATTTCAGCCACTGTGGGCAACATCATCATCATAT